>CAUYPK010106834.1:0-12479 GCA_963574355.1 Loris lydekkerianus
GGTTTTCACTTAATTAAATGTGCCATTAAATATTGTGGGTTAAATAGTTCAGTGGAATACAGTTCAGTTCAGCCGCCTACCTCTTCAGCTCAGCCGCGACTTGTGGACTGAGCTGAAGCACCGCCCCCTCAAGCAGACAGCAGAAGAAGACTGGAGACTATGTGCATTTGATTAGGTGTGCGCACACCAAATCAAATAACCTGTATGACCTGAGTATAAGCTGAGTTCGGGTTTTTCGGCACAAATTTTCAGCACAAAAACTCGGCTTATACTCGAGTGTATATGGTACATTGAGGTAAATCCTTAGTTAACTCTTAGCGCTTTTATAATTTTTAAGTGTGAAAAAACATACACATACAACTTGCCATCTTAACCCAAACTGAACAAAACTAGTTTATTCAGTACATTCAAATTGTTTTGCAACCAATCTACTGAGCTCTTTTATCTTGCAAACTTAGTATTTTTTAAATGATGAAGATGATAATTTATAGGTTTTTCTGAGAATTCAATAAGATAATCTCTAAAAGGATCTATTTCATAACCTTGTACATAAAAGAAGTCAAAATGGAAGCTATTTTTGAACTTTGTGCATCTTCTATAATGAGATGATTCTGTTCCATGAGTGGATTTATCTCAGATACCTAATCTAAGTTTTATACAGAATTTTTCACAATTTATTTATAAATGTATTGGCTATCTCAGATATCTAATCTAAGTTTTATACAGTATTTTGCACAATTTATTTATAGCAGGTGCCTTATAGATACTCTAATAGAATGAATGAATAGATAACTGCATGAGAAGAAAAGCAGATGGCTAAATGGAGGTATGCATTTAAAGAACACTCAAAGCAGAATTCCCAAACCAGTAGTCTTACCAACAGAAGACAGCAGTGAGAAATATGTTAGGAAATAGGCACGTTGGCTCAGCGCCTATAGCTCAGAATCTAGGGTGCCAACCACATACACTGGAGCTGGTGGGTTCACTGGAGCCCAGGCCTGCCAAATAGCAATGACAACTACAACAAAAAAATATCCAGGTATTGTGGCGGTGCCTGTAGTCCTAGCTACTTGGGAGGCTGAGGCAAGAGAATTGCTTAAGCCCAAGAGTTGGAGGTTGCTGTGAGCTGTGACACCACTGCACTCTACCCAGGGTGACATAGTGAGACTCTGTCTCAAAAAACAAACAAACAAACAAAAAAACAAAAGAAAAAGAAAACAGGCATATTGCATGGGTTTGGGAACTGAAGCATGAAGACTTAAAGGAAGCTTTGAAGCCAGGTCTTAGTTTACTCTTGTACTTCAATGAGAACAAACAAACAAAAACAAGCAAGATGGTTAAATCACGGGCATCAAGGAGTTAACCAGTGTCACACAGTGAAGGTGATATTCACATGTAGCTTTGCTTATTTCTAGAACAATCTCACACTATTGCCTCATTTTCTAGAATATTAAGTATTTTACTGTTAAGAAGTTCATAATTTGCCTTTTTTTTACACATTACTATTGAAGGCATCTAAAAGAAATGATAAAAATCACGACCATTCCCTGTCTTCAGGTTATTAAGAATAAGGAAAACAGCAAACACAAGTAATTAATTCTTCTTCTTTCTTTCATAATAATACCATTGAAATTAAAGCAAAGAAAAACGCTCCTGGAAAATCTCTTGGCTTAAAATGCTTCACAGGACTCCAAGTAACACTTACACATGGGGACTATTCAGCTTCTGCCCAAATTGTTTAATTGTATCTTGGGGCCTTAGAGCATCAAAAAAAATGTAACAAGGAGGTGGAGATGTAACATAAAATCTGTATTTTAAAGAAATCTCTGGCTCAGAGTAAATGAAGGGAACAGGGAATCAATTACACGTGGATATGTGATTTGAATAAATGAAAATGTCGGAATGATGAAAGTTTATATATTCAGGATGGTAGTACAAGTCTGATAAAGGGTGACGACATTTTAACAATGTGAATGCAGGGGAAAAAATTACAAAAAAAAAAAAAAAACGAGAGACAGTGAGAAAAAATTGAAGTGATATTAATTCTGTAAATATTTTGAAACAAAAAATTAGCATACAATTATGCAAAAGATGTTATTAATGAAAAAGCTAGGATTGCTTCTGAAAAAGAATGAAAGACCCACTTGAATTTAATGGGGTAAAGCTAAAAAAACCTGGGAACGAAAATGCTGGCAGTTTTTAAGTCTTTTTTCAGATGTATTTACATTTTAACAACATAAATAGTAGCTTGGTTGAAGGTAGACAATAATGTATTATGAAACTAACTGACAAATTCATGCAAATTTGAAAAGTAATCATGCCTTTGCATTTACTTTTCTTATACCTTCCAAAATTTACAATGAAACAGCAATGGCAGTACCTTACACACACACACACACACACACACACACACACTCACACATTGCTAGTTTGCACTTTTACACACACATAAAAGCACAGTTTTACTTACATGTTTGTCCATTAATATTTTTACATATTTTTTTTTATTTTATTAAATCATAGCTGTGTACATTAATGCAATCATGGGGTACAATGTGCTGGTTTTACATACAATTTGAAATATTTTCATCAAACTGGTTAACAAAGCCTTCACGGCATTTCCTTAGTTATTGTGTTAAGACATTTATATTCTGCACCTAGTATGTATATATGATTTTAATGACAAAAACAGCACAATGCTTTTCTAACATGGCTCTTTTGATGATCAAATGAAATAATATATGTAAAGTGCTGTGCAGCACTCATGAGAATTGGCAACATGTCCTTAAGAAGAAAGGAATTTCAACAATATAGAGGAGAACTTTATTGAGTTATAGCAAATGTAAAGTTATTATTGTATTTGAGCTAAATTTAGCTCTGGGAATCCTGAAAAGTCAGGATCAAAGGAAGATCATGATGACTTCTTTTTCTTTCATTGTTTAATAAAAGCAAGCTGTGACATTGTGATATAATAAGAAATATAGTCTTGATCTCTGCCTCTTGGTTCCTCTCCCTTAGCTCCCAAAACGCTTGTAGACAGGGCACTAGGAGAACCTTTCATTGAAATATTTGGCCTTTGACCCCCAGCTCCTGACACAGAACTCCTATAACCTTTGTAGTTTTCTAAGTGACAGGAACCTCTGACACAGAGCTACTGAATCCCTGGGGATCTCCTGGAGATGGGAGCTTCTTGTGAGGTGATGCTGGATGAACTCAGGATTGAAGTTGGTTTGTAGAAAAAAGAACTATATGATTAAAGGGAACTTTCAGTCTCCCCAACCTCTGGGGAGAAGATAGGGGCTGAAGGTTGAGTTGGTCACCAGTTGACAGTGATCATGCCTGTGTAATGAAATCTTCATAAATACTTTAAAGGACTGAGTTGGGACGAATGGCTAGCAAACACATGAAAAAACACTCATCATCCCTAGAGAAATGCAAATTAAAATCACCCTGAGATATTATCTAACCCCAGCGAGAATGGCCCATGTCACAAAATCTCAAAACCACAGATGCTGGCATGGATGTGGAGAGAAAGGAACACTTTTACACTGCTGGTAGGACTGCAAACTAATACAACTGTTTGGAAGGAAGTATGGAGAAACCTGAAAGAACTCAACCTAGACCTCCCTTTTGCTCCTGCAATTCCATTACTGGGCATCTATCCAGAAGGAAAACAAACAAACAAAAAACTTTTATTATAAAGACACTTGTACTAGACTGTTTATCACAGCTCAATTTATAATTGTCAAAATGTGGAAACAGCCTAAATGCCCCTCAGCCTAGGAATGGATTGACAAGCTGTGATATATGTATACCATGGAATACAATCCAGCCATTAAAAAATGGAGTTTTTGCAGCATTTGTATTAACCTGGATGGAGCTGGAACACATTATTCTTAGTAAAGCATCACAGGAATGGAGAAGCATGAATCTTATGCATTCAACTTTGATATGAGGACAATTAATGACACAGTGGGGTTTGGGGGAAGGTGAGAGCAGACCAAGATGGAGGGAGTGGGTGAGGGAAAGGAAAAGGAAAAAAAAAAAAAGAAAAGAAAAGAAAATAGTGACTAATTCTCACATAAATTGGATTCGATTTTGACCAAAGTATATTACTTGAACATTAATTTTTAATTCAACTTGCTAATATGTTGCTTAGGATATTGCATCCTCATTTATAAGTGAAATATGTTTCTAATTTCCCTTTATAATAATTTATTTTTTCCATTTTTAATATCAGGTGTACCCAGATCAAGTAGAATGATCTTGAAGTATTTCTTCTTTTTCTATTGTCTATAAGATTTGGCATGATCTGTTTTTTGAAATTATCTTTTATTTTTGTTTATAAATATTAGTTGTCTATTTTTTGAGACTTTGGAAAAAAAATAAGAAGTTAACTGATGACCCCATACTGAAACTCAGAGTCAAAGCATTCTATGATAGACATACTCTTATCTGACAATGTGAATGTTACTTTCTTTGCAGTATTGTGATTATTATTCCTCAATATTTCATTGCAGCAATCGTCTGATTTCTTTTCTGAATATATTTATCTTCATTCGTTCTTTACGAGATTTTTGTTTCTAGTTCTTATCTTAAACATTGTTATTGTTAGTAAATTTTAAGCCTTTTTAATTTTGTGAAGGCAAAAAGTGGAAACTAATAAACACATGTATATGTATAGAGAAAGTAAATTTAAAAAGGACTAAGTTGGGGAGCTTTGAGTAACTGGACATGTGGAAGTTTCTGGAAGATGGTGTGCATGGATGGATGGATGGATGGATGATGCTCCTCACCCCTTCTCCATATCTTCTCCTATGCATTTATTCTATCTGGATATTCATCAGAATCTTTTCTAATATCCTTTATAATAAATGGGTTAATGTGTATAAAGTGTCTCTCTGAACTCTGTGAGCCCCTCTAGCAAATTAATCAAACTGAGGTGGAAGTTGTAGAAACCCCAACCTGTAGCCGGTCAGTAATAAGTATAGGTGACAACTAATGGCACATGACTGGCAGTTGAAGCAAGGCAGTGTGGTGGGACTGACCCTCACCTGTGGGATATGACATGCTCTCTAGACAGATAGTGTGGGGACTGAACTGACTTAGAGCACATGAAGCTGGTGTCCGTTGAAGAATTGCTGATGTTTGGCAATAGTGTTTTTCCCTATAATCTTATTGGAAGCATAGCAAATATTGCTGTGTAAGAATGTATTAATTTATTATTTTACAAAGGGATTATCAAGATCATAATCATCAATAGCACATTGATGAAAACGACCCTGAAACACATACATTTGGACATAAAAAAAAAAAAAAAAAAACTCAGCAAAAAGTTTATCAAATCATTTAATCCAGAGCCAAGGTATGCTGGAGGGGATAAAAATAAACCTAAACCACAGAATGTTTCAGGGAACAATAAAAATAGAGCTCTTGAATTATTTTGCATATTGAAGGGAGTCTCTTTACCTATTTTGTAATCTATGTATTTTATTTAAAAATAAAATAAATACCATAGAAATAGTCGAAAGAAGCACAATGCAAATGTTTGTAAAGCACACAGTGATTGGTATCTAGGCAGCAAAAACAGGGCGACACTGGCAAGAAAAATTCAGAGGATTTTCTGCTAAGAAGCCTGAGTACATGGGACACTATGCTGTAATTTACAAGGGATTACAGGTGGTAATTCACCAGGAATCGACATGACAGCCTCTATGACAGGGAGGCTATCTGTTCTTTTTCTTTTCAATGCCAATGTGTTTCATGAAGATACACAGATGGAATGATAATAGGACCCTATGAGTCAGGTTGATTTATACTGTGGATGGAATGTTCATTATGTGTTTTCTCTTTTTATTAAATTGATGCCTTTCATCGTAAAGTACTTATAAGCTGGTGTGAAGAAGGGTAGGAAAGACTAAGTCAAGTTTTTAGTATAGTGGACATTTTTATGAGTACTAGATTAAGATATTCTAATGTAATATCATGGCAGTAATAATTAAGATGAACATTACATGTAATGATATTCTTTACATCACTTCTACCACGTATTTCCAGAATTTCCTTTACAATATGTAATGTATTCATAATTACTTCATTCATCCAATAAATATTTATGGAGTACTCCATCTGTGCTATTAACTCCATCTGTGCTATTGCAGATATGAGGGATATGGTTGTAAGTAAAACAGGAAAAAATTCCTATCCTCATGAGTCTTTCATTTTATAAAGGGGGACAAGCAATAAATGAAATATATATATATATAAAATATATTGAATGTTAAATGTGGGAAAATACAGGAGCAGTGAGGTATAAGACGCATCAGAGTTTTTAATAAATGCTTACTGGAAAAATAAAAATAGGTGACATTTGGGATAAAACCTAAAGGAAGTGAAGAAACAAGCCCTGCAGTTATTCAGCAGAAAAGCATTCTAAGGAGAGGAAATAGCGGTGCAAAATATGTCCACCTTACTGTGTGGAAAGTTCTGTGAGCATAGGAATGGCATGAGGATCTGCTGGTTTTGTCTTTACTTTATCCACAAGGACTAACAATGTCTCTGACATATATCTTAGGTGCTTAATATGTAATCATTTAAATAACTCCCACTTTGCTCTCAATTCGCATGTTGCATTTTAAGAGCATCTACACCAACCTCCCTTACTGTGTCAGGTCTTCTGTTATATCAACTCATGGTACTGCAGGTCCTACCCTCAAAAACATGTTTAACAATTAGAATTAAATTTGATTTGGTGTGTGTTTAACTAACTTTATCAGAGATCTGGTTTTACATGCTATAATATCCCCAATGACTAGTACTTGACATACAGTAGATGTGACAGAATAAATGTGATTGAATCAATGCATAATAACAATATTTTGTAGAATTTCAATATGAATTCCTCAACATATTGAAAGGTGTGAGTACTGGCTAAAGAATTTGCCACTTTCTTCACACTCGTGAAGACTTTTCTCTGTTATAAATTTTTATGCATCAGGAGGTGTGAGTGCAAGTTCAAAGCTCTGTCTTATTCTTCAAGTTTGCAGTTTTTCTTCAGGGTGAATTCTTTTTTTGTACAGAAAATTCTGACAACTGGGTAAGGTTTTGTCACATGCATTACATTCTTAGGATTTTTCTCTGGTATGATGTCTATTATGCTTAGTAAGATCTGAGGAATGCTTTTTTAAATAGTTACAGTTTTCTCTGAATTACTGGCCAATGCATTTGCATAAAATTTACACAGAAAATTGAAAATGACTGGACACTCACCTGCCCCAGGTGTACATCTGTACCCACGTCCATCCTTTCATCTCACACGAAGGAGCTTCCAGCTGTAGATGCTCCTATGTTATGGTTCCAATGATGATGGCAAAGATGGTAAATACAATTTATTCAGCACTCACTGTGCTCACCTTTTTAGGAAACTTACATGATCTCTGTTATGTAATTACATAGTCTTTCAACTCTGTTAGTTTTAAAGTGCTCCCATTTGTCTCCCATTAAAAATAAAATGAAGCTCTCACTTAAATCTGCACATCCTTAGCTTATTGCTTTATTTGTTTTCATACAAAGCTAATATCTCAAAAGAATTTAAGGAGCTTAAAAAGTGATCTCTCCCTTCTCTAACTGCATTCCTCTTCATTCTGGCCACCATCAGAATTTCTCAGTGTAACTCACCAGTGGCTTTCATTGCATTGAAATAAATGGCTTTCTATCCACATCTTGCCAGCTCTTCTGATGATATGTTTTCTTAGCAAGGATGATAAAGGTTTCTCTCCTTTCACCTTCCATTAAGTAAAAATCTCTTAGTTTTCCTCCCTTCCCTTCTTTACTGACAGGTTTGGGTATATTCACCTGACGGCTATGAGTTGAGATATCTTTTCTTACGTTTGCTTGCCGTCCTCATATCTTCTTTGGTTAGGTGTCTGTTAAGGTCCTTGGCCCATTTTGAGATGTTTTCTTATTGTTGAGTTTGAAGAATTATATGAATATTTTGAATGAAAGTCATTATCACTTTTAAATTTATATTGAATTCATTTATTTACACCAAGGTAAAAGTAACTTCTGCCCAAAACTCTGACACAACTTGTCAACCAAGCAATCTGCTTGTATTCTTGTTCTCCTCCAAACTGTTTTATAATTTACTTAAATGTTATCTTTTGGTATTGAAGCACTCCAATAATTTTCCACTGCTCTCAGCATAAAATCAGAGCCCCTTAATGTGCCCAACAAGCTTTGGATAGTCTGAGTTCCATCTTATATTTTAGTTTCATCATGTGCACTCTCCGTGTCCGTGTTGGCCTTTTTACATGTTCTTCGATCTTTATTCTGCCTTGGAGCCTTTGTTGCAAAAGCATTTGTTAAGTGAATAAAACACTCTTTCACAATCTCTACCATCATAGATGCTTACATGGTGGTCATTTAAAAACCATTTTGCTGAAATTCACATCTGACCGTAGCCTTTTCCTATACTGGGACTCAGAATGAAACAATCTAACTCGCTTTGACCAATGGAATATTAGCAAACCAAGGCCTCCTTATATAGGAGTTCCTATATAGGAGAACATGTCCTCTTTTAATATTCTCTAAAGTAGAGGGTTGCGGTGCTATAAAGTTGCCTGGGTTAGATCAATGGATAGGAAGGACACCACACAGAGAAAGAGGTCCCTTGGAGCCACGTTGATGCACCAGAAGTGGAGGTTTCTTGGGCCATCTAAGCCAGTACCACTGCCAATATCATGTGGGCTAAACCCAGCCAAGATCCTCGATCCACAGATTTATGAAAAATAAATTATAAGGGTATTTGTTGTTTGTTGTGTTTTGTGGGGGTAAAGGGAAAGTGTGCGATTACTGCATGGCAGTAAATACTATGTAGTTAATTCACACCTATCTTTCGTAGCTTAACTAAGTAAAGAAGTTTGCTTTAGTTAGTACACAGCTAAATAAAAAATAACAATAACACTCAACATGAATTGAGTATCTACTATGTGTATGGCACTGTGCAGAGTACTTGGCAGGTTTTACCTCACTTACCTCTTTAAAATTGCAGTGGTTCTCAACCTTCCTAATGCTGCGTTGTATTTTCATTGTTACAAAGCGGTCAAGACCCACACAGTCGACTCACAGGGGTCAAAAGCTGCTGCTTTGAATAATGTCAGGTGATAAACACTAAGACCAGGCTCATTTGCAAGTAAGGAAAACTGAAGCATGTGGGTAAAGATACGCTGCCAATGGAATCCTGCTTATAGTACCTGTTCTAACAGCAAAGTCCTTGCCATCATATCAGTTATCACAACTCTAGTTACACATTGTGGGGGAAGGCGGTCTCATAAACGCAGTCAGTGGGCATCCTCTCTGATATAAAAGAATGGGGTTAGACCCGGTAAACTTCGTTATGGCACAATAGGGAAGAATAAATATCTTGAGTTATCATCACTTGTTAGAAGATATCTAGAATCACTAGATTAAATATAATAACTATTCTTTAAATTGCATGGCTAATAAAAAGGAAAAAAGTAAGAAATTTTATAAAAGGATCAGAAACAGATAAGAAAATATATAAAAAGCGCACAGAGATAAGCTGATAATGATACTATGGCCACCTGGGAGCATTTTGACGAACAAAATTCTTGGCTTTATTAGTCCCATGCTGTCCATAAATCCATAGAATTGCACAAGTGTACAGCAGAACTAACACCTGTGTATGAAGAAAGGACTCATGAGTTCCTATCAAGCTATATATTAATGCTAGAGATATCCACCTGCTAGCAGAGAAAGACATGAGGAAATTGACTTTCTCAGCCCAAATGTCAATGGTAAAATCATGTTCCACAAAAATACAAAATTGTATGCCTACCCTTACCCAGAGTTTGTGTTTTAATTTATACTCTCTAAAATATCTGGGGAATTCCATGCTAAATAATGGGTATGTAGTATAGTAGTGTTACAGTAACAAACACAAATATTCTCCAAAAGAAAGGTCATTTTTCAATTATACCAACTACGGTTTCCTTTGAAAAATATAGATCTCACCTCAAACATGAGTTCAAAATCAAACATTAAAAAGATGCAAAGTCTTATGAGTCATAAATAAAATAATTAGATCCAGAGTAACAAAAATATTTTTGTAATAATTAAAGATATAAAAAAAATTTGAAACCATAATACATTCAAAGCACTATGTTAAATGAGGATAATCTTATTGAAAAAAAATGAAAGAAACACAAATAAAAATTCTAACCAGGATGGTTATATTCATTGGAATTACAAAATTCAACACATTACTCAGTTAGTAGATTAGATAGAGCCAAAGGAAAATTACTGAACTGGAAGATGGATATGGAGAAATTACCAGGAATGAGTCATATATAGAAGATACAAAAAATATATAAAAGCCTAAAAGATGTATAGTAGAAATGATAAGTCTAATCATGGTTCAAAAGGAGAAATTAAGAAGGAAAAGTAAAAGAAGGAATATTTTAGGAGATAATTACTGAGAATTTTCCATAATGAAAAAAATGACATGATTCCTCCAATTCACTATGCATATCAAAATTAGCCAGGTTAAATAAAACCACAGGTAAGCTTATCATAGTTGAGCTTATTGACAAGGACAGATACAGGATCCTAAAATCCATTAGGGAAAACAGTACTTCAAAAAAGATGATTTTACTATTAGGTGATTTCTGGAAGCCAGAAGACAGTGTGATACTATATTTAAAATACTAAGAGAAAATAACTGTTATGTCAATTCTAACAATGGCTATTACGGCATACCACAAGATAGTGAGACAAAGACATTTTCTGACAAAGATAAACTGAGAATTTTCCAGATAACAGACTTTCATAAACAAATTCTAAAAGAAATTATCAAGGAAACAAAGGAAAGAGAAAAAAGATAAGAGGAAAAACAGAAATGCTAGAGGGAAGGATGGGCAAAGACATCAATAAATAAATAAGTGAGTTCAACTGAACACTAATGATATGAATATTTTAACATTATGAATTTTGTTGACAGGAGAGAAACCAAGGGAGAATGAAACTATTAAATAATAATAATGTAAAACAGAGGGTGGAGAAACAGGTACTCGAGCATTTTAAGCTCTTTCAATCATGATAGAAGAAATAATAAATAACCTTTTAATTATGCTTATTAAATTTTTAAGAATTATGTTAAAAGAAAAGAAATAAAATATATACTATCCATATCATTGGGTAGAAAATTAAATTTAAAAAATGCTACTTCGTAAAGGTATAAAAAAAGATAGAAAAATTGGAGTTAATGAAGCACAGAATAAGAATTGTAGAAAACAATCTAAAGACCTTTTATATTAGTAAATGATGAGTTAAGCAAACTGAGGACTCTGGTTAAGAGCCAGCAGTATCATATCAATAAAAAATTTGGTTTTCGAAAGATATTCTAAAATGAATATACATAAAAATTTTGAGGAGAAAAGATAATTACTGAGAATTATCTCACAGGCTTTTTATAATTCAAAGGAATAACTGTTGTTATTAATCCTAGCAGCAGAGACAAAGGTCCAGGGTGAATTTAATTTGCACTCCACTATAATAGCTATTTGAAGTGCACAAGTATTTTATTTTGGGGTTTGTCTTCACATAAAATGAATTGTTGCTTTAGATTGTTGCGGGGTTCTTTTCTTTGCTATCTGAGATATTATTTGTTTTGTCATTTTTTTGGCTCTCCCTATAGTAGAATGGAAGCTCTCCATGGTCAAAAGTTAATTTATTAATTTATTGCTCAATCCCTGGTGCCTAGAAGAATGAAAGAAAGCAAGTATTCAGCACTTTTGTGAATTTGGGAATCTGGTCACTGATAATAAATCATCTCTAGGTGATAAAATGTTTATTATGCAAATTTATTTCTTCCCGATCCTTGGAGCACAACTTGTATTATTGCATTTACATACGCATTCATAAAGGAATGATGGAAGGAAATGTGTGTAGTCTGCCTTTAGTTCATACATTCTCCTGTTATACCATGTCAAGTATTTGTAAAAAGAAAGTTTCACACTCTCACTTAATAGGACTTTTTTTTTTTTTTTTTTGAGACACAATCTCACTTGATTACCCTCAGTAGAGTCCGTGGTGTCTTATCTCACAGCAACCTCAAAGTCTTGGGTTCAAGTGACCCTCTTGCCTCAGCCTCCCAAGTAGCTGGGACTATAGTACCCACCACAACACCCAACTGTTTTTAGAAACAGTGTCTTGCTCTTGCTCAGCCTGGCCTCAAACTTGTGGGCTCAGGCAATCCACCCACCTCGAACTCCCAAGTGCTGGGATTACAGGCGTGAGCCACCGCACCCAGTCCTAATAGGACATTTTCTAAGGAGAAAGAATATGTTTATGTTACAAAAAAAAAAAAAAAAAAAAAAAAAAAAAGCCAGTTGTTTCACAAATAAAATAAAAAATTGTCAAAAATGTTTTAATTTTAATTGTTTTTGGTTTTATTGAAAATT
>CAUYPK010106837.1:0-22451 GCA_963574355.1 Loris lydekkerianus
ATGTAAATGTCTTAGCAAAATAACTAAGAAAATGCCAGGAAGGCTATGTTAACTAGTGTGATGAAAATGTGTCAAACGGTCTATGAACCTAGTGTATGGTGCCCCACGATCATATTAATGTACACAGCTATGATTTAATAAAAATAAAAATATAAATAAATAAATAAATAAATAATTACATTTAAAAAAAAAGAAAAGAAAATTGGTGCTCTTGATCATATTTTTATACATGAGCATTTTTTAAATAAAATGGCTTAAAAAAAGAAAAAAAATAAATTGCACATAAAATTTATGTCCACACTGTATATTAAACTTAAATCAATAAGCTTTCTTAACAATATAGTTTGTATTCTAGCTTTGTTATTTATAAGGTTAGGACATTTGTGCTGGTTACTTAGTTTCTTTGAACCTCAGTTTCTTCATAGGTTAATTGAAGAGTACATGTATAAGACACACCTAACTGGGTGACTGTGAGATTTAAATCAATCAATGTTATAATGTGTTTGGTAGAGAATGCAGTCAGTAAATGATAGCTTTAACAGTCAGTAAATGATAGCTACTACTATTGCTTATGAGTTTTTAAATGATCTTTATAGTAATAAGTGAAAAGTTACTGAAATATCAAAATCAGTCTCTCAGAGGGGGCAGCCCCACCCGAGTAGAAAGTCTCTGCAACTGCATGGAGGCACGTAAATAAATCCTTTACTTCAGCAGTCCTCCAGGGGATCAGAGTGTTCATTCTACCATTCTCCAAAGAGAATTTTTTGGACTTAAATATTTAAGACTTAAATCTATTTGCCTATGAGTAGCAATAAATCCTGCATAGTTTATAAGACAAAAACAACTACCTATATACTCAAGTATAAGCCGAGTTTTTTTCGGCACAAAATTTGTGCTGAGTTCAGGTTTTTCGGCACAAATTTTGTGTCGAAAAAACTTAGCTTATACTCGAGTATATACGGTAAATACAATCTAGTTTTTTAGTTCTATAAAATTGTTTTAAAATTAATTTTACAAATTTACTGATGAATTTCCCACATCAAAGTTCAATTCAGCCAAATTGTCCCTAATCCCTGGCCCAGCTCAATATGTCTCACATATTATGATTTTATTGGTCATTTGCTAATTCAATCAATGATATGCCATTGTTCTACATGATGGGAATATTGAAAAGACAACGTTTTTACCTTTTGGAGAATATCATATAGTGATAGAAGCAATAGTCAGGTAAAACAGATAAATAACTAGTAATTTCACTGTTACAAAGAAAAAAATTACAGAATAGAGCTAACAGATGAGTGAGAAGATGATCAAGAAAAACCTTTTCTCTAAGGAAGTAAAATTAGTGCAGAGACCTGGGTGATGATTAGAAATAGAAAATAAAATTAAAAGAGCCTTGTAAATATCTAAAGAGAAGTGATTTCAGTTAAGAGCAAGAAGAACAAAGACCCACAGCAAGTGATATCTTGAACCATAACTGAAGTGTAGGGGGCAAAAAGAGAATGACGATAACAAGATCTGAGGCAGCTAGTTCCTACATCAGGGAGGACCAGGACCAGAAGTTGTCTGAGGGTTTTATTTTTTTTTTTAATTTCAGATTAATATAAAGGTATATATGATTAGGTGTCATGGTTTGCATTTGTTAGGAAAAGTCCAAGTTGTATTTGAGTCCTTCACCCAGGAGACATGCCATTTACCCATACATTGGACCCATTAGGTGGGAGCTTAATGAGCCCCTTCCCCCTTTCCTGAATTTAATTGTGTTTTTCTCTCATGTGGCCCTGTCGTTGTTCATCTATGAGTTTTGAATTACTATAGAGTATTTGGGATGCTATTTTTTCCATTCTTGAAATACTTTACTAAGGATAATATTCTTCAACTCCATCTAGGTAAATGCAAAAGATATAAAGTCTCCGTATTTTTTTGGCTGAATATACCACAGTTTATTAATCCATTTATGGGTTGGTAGGCACTTGGGTTGTTTCCACATCTTGGTGGTTGTGAATTGAGCTGCTATAAACACTTGAGTGCAAATATCCTTATGGTAAAATGATTTTTTTTTTCTTCTAGGTAGATACATCGTACTAGAAATGTGGGATCAAACAGAAGGTCTACTTTTAGCTCTTTGAGGATTCTCCATACTTCTTGAACAGAACCTTATCCCAAGAAGACTGAAGAATGGCCGACAAACACATGAAAAAAATGTCCATTATCTCTAACCATCAGAAAAATGCAAATCAAAACTAGCTGGAGAGCCAGACCCCATGGCTAACACATGCAATACTAACACTCTGGGAGGCCGAGGCAGGTGGATTGCCTGAGCTTATAGGTTTGAGACCAGCCTAAGCCAGCGCAAGACCCCATCTCTAAGAAAAAAAGTAGCTGGGCATTGAGATGGGTGCCTATAGTTCCAGTTACTTGAGAGGCTGAAGCAAGAGAATCACTTGAGCCCAAGAGTTTGAGGTTTTTGTGAGCAATGATGCCATGACATTGTACCCAGGGCAACAGAGTAAGACTCTGTCTAAAAAAAACAAAGCAAAACTGACTTGAGATATCACCTAATACCAGTGAGAAGAGCCCGCGTCATAAAATCTCAAAGCTGTAGATGTTGGTGAGAGTGTGAAGAGAAAGGAACACTTATGCACTATTGGCAGGGTTGCAAACTAATACAGCCTTTTAGAAAGAGCTATTTTCTAGAGTTTTAATCAAGGGAGAAAATAATCAGATTTATGGTTATAAAATGTGATGTGGAGGATTACTCAAAAGTAGGGCAATAAGGTAGAGGAAGAACAGACACAGGGCACTTAGAGGACTTTGGAGCAACGGAGGCAAGAGGTGATGGTGGCTTTGGTTGGAGTAATAATGGGTAAGATAATGAGAAATGATGAGATTACAGATATACTTTATAGAAAAAGTCAACAGAATTTGATGATAGATTGAGTATCGAACTCTAGAGAACAAAAAAGAATGTCCCTTGGGTGTGGGCCTAAGCGAAGTAAAGGGTAGTACAATTAAATGAGATAAGGGAATAAAAACTGGGAGAAATACAAAAATTTGAGATGTTGATTGATTCCTTCTCCCTTTATAGTTTTGCCTATTTTAATCTTTCCCATGGTTTCACATCCCAGTCAGGTATATTCTTTTCCTAACCAGCCTGATCTGTGATTATAACTTAAATCTGCATAGCACTTAATGTTTTGCTTTCTTCAGTTGGTAGTTAATCCTAGTTTCTATGATTAATTTTGTATATTCACAGTTATTTTAACTAGATTTTTATGCTCTTGAAGCTAAGGAATAGGCCTAGAAACTGGGTTTTTTGGGCATTTTATCACAGAAATACGAAAGTAGGAAGAAAATGAAAATAACCTCTATGTTCTTATCACTAGCTTCAACAATTGGCAAGTTATTGCCAAATTTATTTCACCTATTATGGCAGTCTATTTTTCCCCACCCCCACTGGACTGTTGCGAAGTAAATGTCAGATATTTGATTTCTTCTGTAGTAACTTCAGCATGTTTTTGAATGGTAGGTAACTTTTTAAAGTAAACATTACTAATATACTCTAAGACCTTGAAATTAGCAATTTTCAAATATTGAACATATCGTTTCATGAATATTTTTTACAAGTGTGTTCAAATCAGTGTCTAAATTATATTCACACTTTGGTATTGGTTGATAATTCTCTGAAGATTATTTTAATCTATAGTTCCACTTTATTCCTGTCTTGTGGAGGATGTGTGTGTGTGTGTGTGTGTGTGTGTAAAATTTGGTTACTTAAGAAGCTAGGTCATTTGTCCTATAAAGTTTTTCATAGTCTAAATTTTTGCTCATTTTATCTATGTGGAATCATTTATATCTTTCTCTGTTCACAGTACTTTTCATTATCATTTCATCATTTAATAATATTCTTTCCATCATCATAACATACTTTTATCCTCTTGGTAAAAATTAGATAGGAATATGAAAATATTAGAAACCTGTGCTATGCCAAAATAAATTCCTTATCCCAAAGGAGAGTCTAGTTAAAATTCAATTTTTTACATTTTCATTATGTGCTTGTCTCCAAAAAGGCCTGTGTTATCAAGCCTATGATGAACTGGAATATTTTGAATACACACTGAATTTATATACATATAGCCACAACTTCAGTTTTTTCTCAATTTTGCTTCAAAATTCCTTAATTTTATCAAAATTATTTTAACAAAATATTAGCTTTTCATCATTCAGCATCTGAACCAGGCACTACTTGAAGTGTTTTAAACTAAAATGAAACCTATTTACTTCTAACATGTTATTTAACCCTAAAATACATACATGGTATTTATTTTGCTAAAACTGAGGTCTAAATAAGTGTTGAAAGTTACATCAATGGGTTTAAAATGAAATTAAATGACCTAATTTGAATTGTGTGTAGCTTCTATTTAATTCCTGCTTGTATAAGATTTTATTCAGAGATCTGTCTGTAAAATATTTAGAAAACAAATTGTAATTGACTTTTTATACCAGCTGAGAAAGAACAACAGGGGACTCATATCTAAATTAAAATACATCTCACCCAGCTCTATAAAGTACCCAACAGTGCATTCAAGATTGGGAAACTCAGTTTTGAAAAGAGAAGTTAGAAAACTTATTTTTATATCCCAAAAAGCAAAGATGCTACCACCAGGTGCAAGAATTACTGCCCCCTAAAACAGACAACTGTTTTATCATCTGTATTACTTTTGTAGAGCTGCTGTAACACAATACCACAAACTAAGGTGGCTTAAAACAACAAAAAGTTATTCTCTCACAATTAAAAGTTATTCTCTCAGCAGGGTTGGGCTCCCTGCGAAGCCTCTGTGGGAGGATTCTTCATTGAGTCTTTAATCATTGGTAGCCCCAGAGACCTTCCGTGGTTTGTGGCACAGTGTAACTCCAACCTACTTTTGTTTTCACATGGCCACGACCACTAGGTAACTCTATATAAGGATATTGAATTAGGGTCCTGCCTTATCTTAGCCTAATTACATCTGCACAGACCCTATTGTCTAATAAGTTCACTTTAGAGATACCAAGGCTTATTATGACATTAACGTATCTTTTGGTAAAAACTTCATTCAATACATGGCATCACCCTCCCTCCCTTGACATGTATAATAATCAGTCAAGCCCAGGTTCTTGAATTCTCACCTTGTATAAATTATTATGGACCTAGAAAATCACTATTTAAAAGTTTGGCTTGCATATTACATGAACTAATATAGGCCCACACAAGATAAAAACTCAATTCAGTTCAAATTGGGGGAGAGGGGAAGAAGAGCAGATGGATGGGGATTGGTGTGCTCCTACCTAGTGGGCACAATGTAAGGGGATGTGGCAGACCTCCTGGGTGCAGGACACAACTACAACAGAAACTATACCTAACAAATGTAAACATTGTATCCTAATCATTTGTACCTTCATATTAATCTGAAATAAAATAAAATAAAATAAAATGTAAATTAAAAAAAAAAAGTTTGGCTTGCAGAATTTTTCTGTAAAAATGATTAGCTTCTACAAAAGAATTTTAACACAGAGGACATAAAAGAACATAAAACACAGAGGACACAAATCATTCAGTAGATCTGATTCTTTTTTTCTTTTGTCCTATGAAGTAGGTTTATCCTTTTGGTCCAGATAACATCCTCTCTAATGGATATATAAGGGCAAAACAGAGGGAATGGCTGAGACCTATTTTGTTGTGTATTTGGTTCATTGATTGGTTCTGTTTTTCTAAAATACTTTTCTCCAAGTTAGGTTTTCTCTTAACTGTCCTGAACACCATGGATAACCCCTGTAGTCACTTACTCATGCCAGCAGGATCCTTAGCTCTTACTCTAACTTCCTCCTGCCTTCGGTTCTCAGTCATTGTCTGTGTGGGAGAGTGGGGGTAACCAATTGGACCCCCAGAGTTGGTGTAAAGATTATTTTAAAGGGAAGGCATTTTGGACTTAGATGAGAAAATAAGCCTTTTGAGAGTGAGGTTGCTATAAATTCCTTCCCTGAAGAAGTTTCACAGCTAGGAGAGAAAGAAATTACTGGCACCAGTTAAAAAAAAAAGTAGCATAAACAAGCATTATCACAAACTGTCATACCTTCCATTTTTTTTCATCCAAAGCCCATTGTGTTTCCATTATTAAGCTTAATTGTTGTTGTTGTTTTCAATAGAAACTGTTTGTCCCTTCCTGCCTTTCTCTTACTAAGTTTGGAAATAAACCTTTATCTCTAACTGTTCAGGGAGCTACTTCTTGTATGCCTAATATGCTACCATAATCATGTCAATAAACTTGGTCTTTTCTTCTATTAATCTGTCCATTTTTAGTTTAGTCACAGTTCTTCAACAATTCCAACATGAGAGGGAAGAGGAAAAGTTTTCCTCCCAACAATAGTGAAAACAAATCAAATGATACTGAAAACAAAGGAGTGTCACAAAGAAATACAAAAGCCAATTGGGCAGAAGAAAAAAATACTACAACATATGTAAAAACCAAGACACATGCTGGTAGGAAAGTCCAGCTTGATAGAAAATATGAAAGAAATAGGGAGAGAGACAATCACTGGAAGAGAAAAAAGAGAAAAGAGATTTGCTCCATAAACTCTGGCTTATGTATTTCATAATATATGTATTATTAATACCAATTAAAAATAATACTTTTACGTAATTCCCAAGTGTAATTGATTATAGTTGGTTTGTTTCCATTAAAAAAAAAAAAAAGACAAAGCAATCAACTCTCACTTTTCTTCCCACAACGTTCTTGCATAAATAAAACGTTTCTTGGTAGTTCTCAGTATAATGCAGAGCATGAGGCATATTTCCGATGGCTAGTTAATTTTTTGTTTCAGTTGCTTCCAAGGCAAATATATTTGGCTCAGGCCTCTAGAAAGCTAAGCAATTAATAAAAGTGTCAGATAAATGGCATCAAAATTTAAGCTCAGTTGAATAGAAATGGACAAGCACACACAGCACCTTTGACATTGAACAGCATAATTCTCAAAGGTCACAAAGCAACAACCACAGTTATTAGTAATGATTAACTTTGACATTGTGATTAACTTTTGCTTCACATGTGTGGCACAAAACATCTGTATATATGAATATTTTTACAATTGTGTCAGGTATTAAAGTGGTAATTAATGTTTTCCTCATCCTTCCATTCCTTTTCTTCCTTTCTCTTGCTCTCTGGTTAACTGGTTACCAAAGAAAATGGTCTATAGCAGAAGAGGCCATGTGAAAATGACACCCTAACAGGGAGAAGGTGTAGTTGTAAACCATACAGGGACACATGGAGGGATACATCAGGGGTTCTGCCCATGCAGCCTTCCCTTTATCCCTTTCCCCTAGTGTGGGGAACCAGGACTCAGGTGCCACTGTAATGACATCCCAATAGGACTGTCTCCCTTAATGAGAGAAGAATATGTTGAGTCCCTATCAGTCACTTGAGCATGAGGGCCAGGCTGCTCAATCTTGGTTGCTCTCCTAGCCTGCACCTACAACATTATCCTGCTTGCAAACTTGGACATTGGGTCTATATTCTCTTAAGAAGGAGCAGAGGAGGATAGGGAGAGTTCCAAGATGGCAGGAAAGAGGAAAGTGGCCTTGGTCCACCACATCTAGAGATTTCTTTTCTGTAGGCAGCACTCTGAGAGCAGAGACATGGCTAGAAGAATTTCTGTGTGACTGTAGGGACTGTTCTTTCCCCCACACACCTGCAGTAGTTGTGTTTCCAAGGCTCAGTTAGAGGGAATAGGGTCTGTGGGAATCATACATTCTCAGAATAATAGTGGCAAAGTTAACTAAGGTTAAGTCACGCCATGGCCTAAGTAGGAAAATACAATGTTTACTGTGGGATGAGCTGTATTATTTACCAAAAAATCTGTAGGAATTGCCTTATTTATAGTAAAGGCTACCATACCAAGAAGTCTACAAATGCTGAGTCTGAGAAGGAACACTATAGGCTTTTAGATATTTATTGATTTGAGTTTGATATGGAGGACCACTTACGAATTAGGATTTAATGTCCTGGCAAAGAGCATCTGGACTTGGTCTTGATTCATTTTAAGGATATCTCCTTGGAGTTTGAAAAGATGATAATCTATTGTAAGTGACATGGTGGTACCAGTTATGTCTTAACTTCATATTGAAGAGCATGTCAAAAACATCAGAGAATTGAGCATGTTATAAAGAATTTATCACATAAAAGAAGTGCAGCTACCAGTTGGCATTTTTCTTGGCCCATTTTCTGATGCTATATCAATACCTGAGACGGAGTAATATAAAGATTATGGTTGTGGAGGTTAGGAAATCCAAGATCATGTGCATATGTGGTGAGGGCATCTGCATCATAACATGGCTGATGGCATCATGTTGTAGAAGTAAATGCAGAGGAGAAAAGACAAGAGTGTCAATCTTGATATTAAGGTAAATCATCCATTCCTGGAAGAGGAAGAACTCACCCACTGGAAGAGGAGGAGATGACATTAATTCTTTTATAAGGGCAGACCTTCATGCCCTAAATGCTTCTTAAAGTAGCCAGCACCACTACTTTGGGACTCAACCCTCCATACTAGATTCAGCTGAAACAAATCATATTCAAACCACAGAGACAAACCACATTTAAACCACAGTAACCTTGCTCTAAGAAAACTCTCAGAAGTTATATTTTTTACTAAGAAATACTCTAATGAGGGGGTATAATTGAGAAGCTCAGTCTGAGATGATTCTCTTGGGATGGAATTGACAGTAGGAGATGCTGCTGTGTAACTGGGATCCCTAGAATTGATGGAGATAAAATTTCAAACTAATGGAGTCCAGGTGACCGTAAAGAGGTAAGATTGATGTCATTTCCTGTAACATGCAGTAAAGCTGAGGAAGCCTTGACCTCTTGAGATCTACAGTGATGGTAAGGAAAGCATTATCATGAACTATCAAGAGATTATAGGGTGGTGCCTATGGCCCAAAAGTGTAGGGCACTGGACCCATATACTGGAGGTGGCAGGTTCAAACCCAGCCCCAACCAAAGAGAGAGAGAGAGAGAGAGAGAGAGAGATTATATAAACTGAGCTGTCCCTTATGAGCTGTGAATTCTCACAAATCTCAACAAATCAAAAAAGGTCAAGCAAGCACAGAGCAGCAATCTATCATAAAATCCAAATGATTCTTTCCGGGTCAGACCCCTACAGGTTTGTGAGGCATAAGTTCCAGGAACAGGCAGTTCACATCTCCTGCCACTCACTCCTGTAGCCTGACTCATTTCCTTTAGCTTACTCCTGTGGTCTCATCGTAAGGAAGACTCCCTATGATCAGTTGATACAGGTAAAAATCCAGGTCTGGTTCACAGATGAGTAACTTCAATGCATTCATAAAATCTAAAAACTGATATCTACCACATCCCTACACAAGGGTGGCCCTAATGTGCAGTGTTGAGGGGAAACCCTCCTAGAAGTACAACTGGTCATTAACTCATTTGCAAAGGAGAAGTGGCTTCACTGTAAGGATGTGTGTATATGCATATTCCTGGGAACTTGTAAATGACTGGGTTGGTTGGTTAGAGACCTAGATAGATCAAGACTAGAATATAGAAGACCAGGGGATCTGGGAAAGTGGTATGTGGAAGAATGCAAGGGAGTGGACACAGAGTCTGTAGATCTTTATGTCTCAGTGAGTATCCAGAACAAAGCAAGCACTTAAAAACAAGGAGGACAAAATGACTTTGGTATTAGATCTCAGCCAGACCTGGTCCTTGGTTACCCGAGTCCTTTTTCAATGGGTTCAAGAACCGAGAAGCAGTAGTGACAGGAAAGAAGTCTATGAACCACCCCATATCCTAGACTCCCTTCAACAACTCCAGGGCATCTACTATTGCTTCTGAATATCTGATCTTCAGAGAACAGTGACCCCACCATTCACCACCCCCAATATAAGACTATCCCCTAAAGAGAACAACCAACTAATAACTTGGTAACAAGTTGAGTCCATTGCACCCAAACCCTTCATGAGGGTACAGCAGTGCCAACATGGACAATTTGAAGTGTGTTTGGCTAGGGTTTTACCTTCATTGCCTCCTCAACACAATATCTGAGATAGGTTTGGATATGGAATGAAAAAATGAGCAAATAATCACAGTATCCATTGATTTAATCATGTTCTATATCATGATAGCCTCTTAAAGTCTTAACTGAGGTATCTGCAAGATTAGGACAATATTTTTCAAAGTGTGAGATAAATTTTCAACTAATAGCCATTATGATGCTATGTTTTAGATAACTAAAATGCAGTGATCTGAAAACCGAAGGGTGAAAAAAGAAATGGCCCCTGTGGCTCAGTGAGTAGGGTGCTGGCCCCATACACCGAGGGTGGCGGTTTAAACCCAGTCCTGGCTGAACTGCAACCAAAAAATAGCCAGGCGTTGTGGCGGGTGCCTGTAGTCCCAGCTGCTCGGGAGGCTGAGGCAGGAGAATCATGGAAGCCCAAGAGCTGGAGGTTGCTGTGAGTCCTGTGATGTCACTCCACTGAGGGCGGTAAAGTGAGACTCTATCTCTACCAAAAAAAAAAAAAAAAAAAAAGCAATGGCCCTTTTTATCATCACTCCTAGTGACCATCTTGGGTAGGGTGAGTTCTCTCTCCCCCAAATTGTAGGTTCTGGTAGATTAAAAGGTCTAGTTTTTAGATTCTGCTATATTAGAAAGAATGGTATTTTTTCCCCCCAGGAAATGCGTAAGGATCTGACTTAATATAAACCTTGGCTTACCATCTGTGCATTTTGGGCTTTCAGATCAGTAAGCCAAGAAAACATTGTACTGTCCTGGCAAAGTAACTGATCCTGATTATCAAGAGGAAATAAGTGAGTGTTATATAATGGGGGCAAGATGATGTATGTTTACAATTTAGAGGATTCACTGATGTCACTTTCAGTTTTCTACATGCCTGGTGAGAACTTAGAATGAACAATTGTTGCAATCATTGTCTGACAAAGGAAAGTGACCAGAGACTCTGAACCCTAAGGGAGAAAGGCCTGGGTTAACCCTTGCATGAGTAACCTAGACCAGCAGAAGTACTGTCTGAAGGTGAGAGAAGTAAAGATTGGGTTGTACCAATATAAAAACAACTACACTCCCACACGAGAGACAAAAACACAGGTATAGTCTAGTAAGGGGGAAGGGAAAGGAGAGAGAGAACGGAGGGAGGAGGGAGGGTGATTGGCAGGATCTCACTTAGTGTGCACAGTGTGAAGGTGTTCAGCATGCCCTGTGGATGAAAGACTCAACTACAACTTGAACTTTACTTTAGAAATGAAAACAATGTACCTTAAATATTTGTACCACCATATTAATCTGAAATTTTTCAAAAAAAATTGTGTCTGCAAGATTGGGTTGTAGAAGAGTGACCTAATGTACAGAGTTTGCAAATTTTGACCTAGGGACCAATTGCAGTCATAGGCAAAATAAAAACCCCACTTTGTCTTTGTTTCCTCTTATTTTAAAGAATATTTTATCTTTGAAACAAATATCATCTTAAAGAATCAGAGATTAAACATAGTGAAATTAAAGTGGTGCAGGAAAGACTTTGAGAGTACAAGGGGTGGCCCACAGCAGATGCTGCCTTGGAACTGCACTCGCTACTCTCATTCAACTCCATAAGCAAGACCCCAAAGACCTGAGTGGACTGAGGAACACAGACAGCCACAGCATAAGGAAGGGTGGAGATCCTGGAGGATGAATCTGCCAAGAACAGTCTTCAGCCAATGATGGATGAGAGATGAAGAATGAACACCCCAGCTTTCAAGTCCTAGAGGGACAACTCAAGGATGAATTACACAGTCCCTAAGAAGTTCCCATTAAGATTGAATTTAGTTGACAGTAGCAGAAATCTGTTCACTAATGCACATTTATTGTCTTTCTTCCCTTGCTGACTCACCTTCCTACTCTCTTGCCAATGTTTTCTTGGATAATCTGCCAAACAAATTACTTTCACTAAAATCCTTATCTCAGGGTCTGTTTCTGGAAGAAGTGAAGCTACAACACTCTTGCAGAAGCACTAAAAGGCTGTCAACCCACATAAAAATTAATTGAAGGATATATACTAGAATAGGCATTTTTATTTTCTTAGAGAAAGTTTAAATATTTTCTATTAATTTGATTCTTAAACATAGAAAACATGAATATAACAGTTAATAACTGTTATAACAGACAACAGTAATTTCTAATATTTAGAGCAGATAAAAGACATACTGACAAAAGACAAGATTAATGTAATCTTTATTGAAAAATCCAAGCAATAAGGGAAAATATTAAATGTGTTCCTGTTAGGAGAATTCTGTTATGGGAAAAATGCATGTTTTAAATATCTGATTTGCATCTTATTCCTTTGTCAAATCATGGAAATTAATGATTTGGATAATTGTTGATGAGGCAGAAATTTCTGGCATTAATTATCAACATATGAGGTCTGACAATTAAGTTTGCAAACTCATCCTAGAAAAAAGCCCCACGTACCTCATTGCTGAATATCACTACAGTCACCTTCAAAGTATTCTCCATGGGAAGCTACGCATGGACACCAAAGCCTAGTCCATACGTAAAATAAATTAGAACTATTTTTCCAGAAAACTTGTGTCTTTTACATAAACTCTTTACTTACGCCAATTTCTAGAAGAGTTTTTCTAACATTTTCTTCTAGAATTCTTATGCTTTCATGCTCTACTTTTCAGTTATTTATCCATCTTGAATTAATTTGTGTGAGTGATGAGAAATATAGATTCCATTTCATTCTTCTGCATGTGTCTATCCAATTTTACCCCAACACTTCATTGAATAGAGATACTTTTTCCCACTATATATTTTAGTCTGGTTAGATCAGTTGGCTGTATGTGGATGGTTTTATATCTGAGATTTCTATTCTGTTCCATTGGTCTGTGTCTCCATTTCTGTGCCAATAACTGCTATTTTGGTTACCATGCCATTGTAATATGCTCTGAAGTCTGGTAATGTGATGCCTCTAGATTTGTTCCTGTTGCTTGTAATTGCCTTGGCTATTCAGGATCTTTTCTGGTTCCAAATGGAGCATAGAATTATTTTTTATAAATCTGTAAAACATGATGTTGGTATTTTGATGGGGATTTCACTGAATCTGTAAATCACTTTGGGGAGTGTGGACATTTTAACAATGTTGATTCCACCAATCCATGAACATGATATATTTTTTCATCTGTTTGTATCCTCTGTAATTGCTTTTCTTTGTTTTTTTCTTTAGTTCTCTTTGTAGAGATCTTTCACCTCAATTAAATATATACCTAGGTTTTTATTTTTATTTTTTGTAGCTACTGTGAATGGTGCTGAGTCTTTGCTTTGACTCTTAGCTTAATTATTGTTGGAGTATAGGAATGCTTACTGATTTGTGTATATTGCTTTTGTAACCTGAGACTTTCCTGAATTTGTTTATCAAGTCCAGGAGTCTTGTGGTGGAATATTTTGGATTTTCTAGATATAAGATTATATCATCAACAAGAAGAGATAGTTTGACCTCTTCTTTCCCAATATGGAAACCCATCATTTCTTCTTTTTGCTGGGACTTCTAGCAGTATGTTGAATAGAAGTTCTAGTTATTAGTAGGAATGTTTTCAGCTATTTCCTATTCAGTATGATGTTGGCTGTGGGTCTGTCTTATGTGGATTTCATTATTTTGAGGTGTACTTTTTCTATTTCTAGATTGTTGAGACTTTCTATCTTGAAAGGATGCTGAATTTTTGTCAAACGCTTTTTCTGCCTCTATTAAGATGAGCATATGATCTTTACATTTGCTTTTGTTTAAGTGATGAATCATAAATATGACTTACATATGTTGAACCATCCTTGCATCCCTGGGTAAAGCCTACTTGGTCATGGCGCATTATTTTTTGATGTGCTATTGCAGTTGATTTGCTAATATTTTACTGAGGATTTGTGCATCTATATTTACCTATACCTATATGCATCTATACTTCAGGAATATTGGTCTGCAGTTGTCTCTTTATCTCTTTCTTTCCTTTCCTATTTGTTTGTTTGTTTGTTTGCTTGTTTATTGTGGTGTCCTGCCCTGTGTTTAGTACCAAGGAGAGAGTGGCTTTGTAGAATGAAGTGGGGAGGATTTCCTTTCTTGATGTTATGAAATAATTTCCAGAATGTGGCTATGAACTCCTTCTTTCAGGTCTGATAAAATTCAGCTGTGAATATATCTGGTCTGCCAAATCCACTGCTCAGCCACCTTCCTGGCTATACTCTTTCTATATGTTTCTTTAAAACATAAGTTTGCAGGGCAGCGCTTGTGGCTCAAAGGACTAGTGCACCAGCCCCATCTACCGGAGGTGGCAGGTTCAAACCCAGCCTCCAGCCTAAAACTGCAAAAAAAAAAGTTTGCAAAAGTAGTTACAGGACAATCATAGAAAACGAATACCAAAATCCAATTAGTGCGCATTAAACACTTGTTACACAAGACAACAATACTGATCACTAATCATTATCCTAGAAAAAATATGAAAACTAAGATATTTTAAAACATCTTTGTAGTGACATCTTTGTAGTTACAACTACCAACAACTTTGCAGTTACTTATGTTTTCACTGGAATTTACACTTTCCTAGTTGCTGTCTCATTGCCCTGTCCTAGGCCTTTCTAGATTTATCTCACTTATCTCTCAGGCCTTAGATTTGATGCTTCCTCATCAGGAGTCCTTCTTGTATCTATTGTGTAAGAGTTTTTTCTCTTTTTTAGTCTAAAAACTTCTTATACTTATCCTTTAATTGTAACTACTTCTTTAAGAAACCTTTCCATGATTAGACTCTCTCTCTCTCAAGAAGACAGAAACCGTGTACTTCTAATTGTGGCATCAATAGTGCCGATCACAAGAAAAGCACTCAATAAATACTGTTTCAGAATAATCATACTAATTAAATGAAAGAATGAGTTAATTTCTTGGACAAAGGAGAAGCATTTCCATCCCCTTATTAACGCTTCTGCCAGACCAACATCAAATGCAATAGAGGCAAAGGATGAATGACAGGAGGTCACAGTGCTGACCTATGGGCAAAAAAACCTGGAGCCTGAATACCCTCCAGAGTTCCTTCTAGGCTGCACTCAGGACTGTTGCTTTCACCACAAGATGAAGCGAAGGCTCATATCTCACTTTCCTTCCTTGTATTTCAACCAATGTGGCTACACATTATTATTTTAACATTAAAAAATATATTACACATTTCATTTCCATTTTTACAATAAACAGCAAAAGTTTCATTGCATTTCGAAATGGACACTTTAAAAAAGAAGTTTGCAAAAGTTAGTTATAGGACAATCATAGAAAATGAATACTAAAATTCAATTAGTGTGCATTAGACACTTGTCACACAAGGCAAGAATACTGACCACAAATTGTTATCCTAGAGAAAATATAAAAACTATGAGATTTTAAAACATCCAAATACACTGTACAGAAATACATCATATTAATTTCCTTGTCATGCTAAGTTCATAACCCTGGAAAAGTCAGGAAAATAATGACATTCTCCAAATAAGGCATGGTGCTATGGGTATAATTTTTCAAAGTTGATATGTCTTTTCTCCAAACCATTTCTAATCCTGAGTTTATGGAACTTCCCCCCTTACACTTTCTTTATCTTTCCAAGTGCATGAAAGAATTCCCTGTAAATAAATTTTAATTGCACTTAGCAGCAAATTAATCGTTCCCTCTAGATATTCCACATTGCCTCATCAAACCAGAAACCAATTTAAACCTGGCCTGCCTCTAACCAGAAGCCACATTTTAAGAACTTATTCTGAAGAGCAGGAAGGCTTCCAATAGGTAAGAGTCACTAAGGTAATTTAAATATGGGTGACTACAGGAACAAATTCCCAGGCTCTGTTACTCTCTTTGTTGAAACTCATTCTTTTGGAAAATCGTTTTCTTCAGCCATTGGACAACAAAATGCATTGTCAAGAAATTTTATAGCAATAATTATAAAAGATGTCCATTTGAACCCACTGAGGTCTCACTGATTTTATAACACCCAGCAGACCTCCCTGCAGGAGAACACTATATTTATGTGAGCAATATATGCGCGAATTGAGATCGTAAAATTAAATGACCACATAGAACTGTCATTTATATGATGAGCGCCTACATATGTGAAGGCTGGTTTATTTTGCAGTGTCGGGTTGCATTAAATGGTTTACTCGCAGTGAATGTTTTTAATCACGCATTTCTTCACTCTTTCTGCAATATTACACTTGAAGGACTGGTAAGCAGTTTGCGATGAAATGCTAAATGGGTACTGGTATAGCTATTCTGACAGAAGAGCTCACTAAAATAGAAGTACAGTACATATTGTATGCAATTGTTTTATGAGGGACATTATGGTTACTAGAATAACATTTCACCATTACCAACTGCTGAGAGAAAAGTCATTAAGATATTTGGAGGGCCGGTGCAATTTTTCAACAGAGCTATAGTACAAGACCTTTGAACAGCTTCAATAGAGAGAGGCTGGTTGTCTCACAGGAAAATAAGAAATCAAGTCTCAAGTCTTCAATATTGTTTTATTTATAGTCATTTATTTTCAGAGTCCAGTGAAGAAGTTATGGGATATGTCAGGTGATAAATACTAAGTGTATGTGTAAAACATGGGCTTGTATAATTGACATAAAACCATTTTCTGTATATGTGTGTTTTTACATATGTGTGTGTTTACATATGTGTTTGTAGAAGATGTGATAAATATTATGGCAACTTCGGTGTGTTAGAACTCACCTTTTCCAGGGAAACTTCCTTTGCTTGGAAGTTTACCTTGGACACATTATCTTTTTTTTTTTTTTTAATATGGAATGCTCCATGAATTTGTGTGTCATTTATGCACATGGGCTGTGCTAATCTTCCCTGTATTAATTCAGTTTTAGTATATGTGCTGGAGAAGGGAGAACTACCTTGTACACTTTTAACAGTTAATTTCGTGTGTATGTCTGTTAAAAATACGTTCAGGGATGTAGCAGGAATGAGGCTATGAACTGGTCTCACACACTTCATCCAAATAAATAAAACAATTAGCTTGCTGAAAACATTTAACATTTCATACCATGGCTATTGGTGGTAAAGAAGAGTCAACATTTTGTACATGTTTTGTGAGCTTTTATGTATACACACACATGCATTCATGTGTCTGCATATGTGAGTATATAAATATGTATATAGAGAGAATATCAGCAGGACAGATAGCTTTTTGATTGCTAAACTGACAAAACTTACCACCTGCTTCAGCCAATGCTGCTTTCTTATGCTACTTCTTTCTACCTTATTACATCAGAAAAAAATACCAGCATTCACCAAAAACAAATACACTTTGAGGTACATCTCTAAACAATAAGAATAAGCAAAATTGGAATTATTTAGTCAAATATACTAATGTGTATGAATAATTATGAGGGCAAGTCTAAGCTGTCTCATTCCCTATAAGTGGCTTACCACCTCAGAGCTCCTGGCCAGTAACTAATAGTTGAATGAATATTCAGAGGAAGGACATTGGAGATCCTCTAATCAATAATAGAACCCAGTAGACTATTTATTACACTATTACTTATTAGAAGATATCCAATGTTCATATTCGAAATTATCCAGAAAACTGATAACTATTCCTGTATATCTAAAACTTGGGACTCCATGTAGAAAGGTCTTGAGTTTCTCACAAAACTTTTAAAGGAAAAATAAAAGGTATGTAGTCAATTCAGTTAAGAAATGAAAGCAGTGAATTAAAAGAATGTATCATTCTTGGCTGTTTGGGTGCATGTAGAAATGCCCACGGTGTATATACCTGTAGAATCATGTTTAGATTGCTGTTCATAGCTATGTCATCCTTTTGCCATGCCTTTTGCATGAGCCCTTTTTAATCTTCCAAGTTACTGACAATAAAACTCACCGGTACCGTTAAAATTAAAGTAGAGATCACTTTACTATTTTTACACAATTTTGGATGGCCCCATAATAACAGGTAAGATATTGTTCTTGATGGTAGTTGATGTTTCCTAATGAGAAAATTAAGTAAACCGCCAACTGTTGATCTTCCAATAATCTTTTGATTCATTTACTTTGTTGCAAATAAACTATGATAGTATCTTCTAAAGACAGTGAAAATATAACCTATTTTCTTTAAAAATAAGTTCCTCTCTTTACCTTCTCCTCTGTATTCTTTTATGGCTACATGTCTTCCCAGTTACAGCCACAATGGCCTGATTGAATCACCGAACATCCATGCCTGGAAACTTGGCCATTGGAAGAGCAGGAGGGTATTGCCCTTTGATTCTACTTTTCCTATCTACCAAGATCTAATCTAGATCCAAACATAAATCAGTCTGTAAAATTCTAAAACCTGTACACACAGCTAATCCTACTATGCTATGTGAAAGCAAGGAGGCGTTAATGTCATTATAAAATGGAAGAGCTAGCAACAGTTAGCTTTTGCTTTTCTGTTATTTCTTTTCCTAGTATCACTTAGCATCATAAGCAGTACATAGCAGGTTGTATTTGAATGAATGAATAAATGAATGAATTAATATGCAGATATATAAATTAATAATTCAAGTAAATAAATTAGTGAAGGAATAGTTTAAATTATTGTCTCATGGTAAATTTCTTCTATTAAGAACCTACATTTCGTTACCTTGCCATATTGAAAATGTTATTCATATTTGATAAGAAGTATCAGCATAGCATAGGGAAACGAAAACATTTTTATGCATAAGGCATTGTCTCTGCCAAACTATTAAGCATTACTTTTTAATGGAACAGCGGACACCTTAAAAATGCTGAACAGCAGCCCTTGGAAAAATATTTTAACAAAATACATACTTCAGTTCAAAGAGAGCTATGAAAACCTGCCTAGTAAACAAAATAGCTTTATTTTTTGTAAAATTTTCCAGGCTGTGACCCTAGGGAAAGCTTAATTAAACTCGAGGAAGAAAAAAATTAAATCATCAAAGTTGAATAAGTCAAAATATAAAATATTCAACTATTATTGCCTGTGGGGTTTATTTTGTAAATATTTTATCTGCAGTCCACACTTAGCTTCCTCTCCTTCCTGTCTTTTAAAGACCATCTGGGGAATAAACCCATGTTTCCTCACTCACTTGCTGGGCTCCCTGTTAGTCTTCTTATAATTTATTAAGTGATGTTTTTAGAAACATAACTACTTCAAGTTTTCTTTTTATCATTTTGTGTGTTGTTCCTTTCACCCACAGAATTGCTGCAATTAAAGATATAAAAGGGATCCATTAGGTACATCCTTTGGGGTTTAGGCTGCAATCATTTCTTTCATGGAAATGCTTCCAGTCCTGCCCCAGACACACAGCCCTGAATGTCCCAGTATAACATAAATCTCCCAAGACGGATGGGATTTTGTTTCATCCAGAAACCACCAGAAGAAGTTCTTATTTATGTTGCAATTTCTAAAGTACCATTGTAGACACCAGAGTTCATCTCATTATTTTTATATTATGTACCTATTTATGAGATATGAGTCCAAGATAAATATTTAACAGCAATTAATGCTTTTACATGTGAATAAACCTCTAAGAAGTGAGTCTATGTTGAAATAAGTGTAGTAAAGTTTAGATATATATCAATAATATATCCCTATTGTTTTTAATCCACATGTTAGCCCCCGTTCACCATATCATCATTATTTCTTATTGTTTTTATATCAAAATATCAAGGAGGCAGAAATGTTTTTGCTGAATGCATACCTTATGTAATGCTTGACTTGGGGCTTTTAGTGTGCGCATCACCATAATTGTGTCAATAGAACATGGTATGTACAACCACCCTTCTCGATTTCCAATGACTTGGACATCTCTTTGTGCCTTTGTGTGCCCATAATTTATTTTCCAATAATTAATGAGTACATGTGGTGTTTATTCTATTCCTGAGGTACTCTGTATAAGATAATTGTCTCCAGTTCCATATAAGTTACTTCAAAATACATTAATTCATTATTTTTTAGGATTCAATAGTACTCCATGGTATGTATGTATGTAAGTATATACACACACACATGCATATATATGATATATATATATGGTGTCCATAAAGTTTGTGTGCAATTTATTATGTTAAACTATTTTAAATTGCGCATGAATTCTATGTTCATCTATGTATATATCACATTTTCTTAATCCACTTAGGAATTGATGGGCACTTGGGTTGATTTCACATCTTTGCAATTATAAACTGTCTGCTGTGATAAATGTTTTAGTGCAGATGTTGTTTTGATAAGATGAATTCTTTTCTTTTGATTGGATACCCAGTGGTGGGATTGCTGGATTGAATGGTAAGTCTATATTTATTTCTTTGAGGAATCTCCACAGTGTTTTCTATGGAAGTTGTACTAATTTGTAGCACAACCAATAGTGTGCATGTTCCTTTCTCTGTGTATGCATGCCAGCATCTATTGTTTTCTGACTTTAATTATGGCCATTCTAACAGAACTAAGGTAGTATCTCATTGTGGTTTTAACTTGTATTTATTTCCTTGATTATTAGTGATTTCATTTTCTTTTTTGCTATCTGTCTATTTTCTTCTGATCATGTCTTTTGCCACATTTTAATAGGGTTTTTCTTTCTTTCTTTTTTTTTTTTTTTTTTTGAGACAACCTTATATCTCCCTTTAGTGGTGACAGTGGCAGCTATGGGCTAGTTCCTATCTAGGCAGTGTTTTGTTGGTGTCAGTGATGTGGGTGTTCACTCCCAGTGGGTCCAAGTATGATAGCAGCTCAAGGCTGGTAAGCCCTTGGTGGAGCATTGGACTGCTAGGCAGCCAGTCGATGCCTAAGGGGTGAAGCCAGGGGTTCCAGCAGCAGCACTGAAGCCTCAGAGGCAGGGTCCAGCTCAGCAGTTGAAGGAGCAGGATTGTGAGGTTGGGCATCAGTGTAACAGCTGCCAGGACATAGCTGTAGGTCCAGGTGGAAGCATGTGAACTATGGACACAGAGCCACAGTTCTCAGTGGCAGTACTGGAGCCTCAGGACAAACGAACAGGGCAGGGCTATAGCAGAAGAATGATGAGACATAGCCATGGATGAGGTGGCAGCATCAGAATTACCAGGGTTAGCCCTTGGTTCCAAGCCACTGGGCAGCTGGGGCTCTCCCCATGCCTGTGTCCTGCAGAGAAATTGCTGCAGTCACTCAGGTGGCATCTCTGGTTCCTCCTAAGCTTCCATTGGAGTATTCGGCTCCTAGTCACAGGGCACATGAGAGCATCCACTCTCTCTGCTCCTTCTCTACCCCAGTTAGGACAATGTGGAGCAGGCTGCAGCAGAGCCAAGCCCTGTGTAGACCTGAGAACTCAGAATGGGATCAATTGCTGCAACCTGGGAATGGGACCAGGTCACTGCACAGATTCCAAACAGCTCCCGAGTCCATTTGCATGTCTGGAGTGGTGTGGGAGGAGGTCATGGCCTGCGCTATCGTGCCTGTCGGGGATGTACGGATACCAGGGCTCTGTCCTCCTATCCTTTCCGCACGCAGATGCCTCCTAGATCTCTTTTGATCTTGCCGAATGGTTCACCCCATGACCTTCTCCTTCACTCTGATTGCCCACGTCATTTCTCTCATGATTCACAATGCTCTTTCCAAGAATGCCCCATCCATAGATGGACATCCACCTGCAACCTTTGATCCTTTTCTTGGGAGTGGAGCATGTGAGCTATTTCTAGTCTGGCTGTTCACTCCTGCCTCAAAGTTAATTCTCCCCTCACAATTTTTCTACCCCAGCAACAGACTACATAGTTTTTCTAGTGATCCCAAATTTTCAAAAAGTGTTAATATTTGATACATCTTTTCATGTTAAATATAAGCACATTTCTTTATACTTTATTGGGGCTGCTTTAAAAATATGAGATTTTTTTTTTATTATAGATAAAAATATGCACCATAGATGTGGCCCGACCCATTACTCTCCCTCCACCCAAACCTCCCCCCTCCTTTCCCCTTCCTTGGCCCTTTCCCCATAGTCTTGTGCTATAGTTGGGCTATAGCCTTCATGTGAAAGCTATAGTTTAGCTTCATAGTAGGGCTGAGAACATTGGATACTTTTTCTTCCATTCCTGGGATACTTTGCTAAGGAGAATATGTTACAGCTCCATCCATGTAAACATGAAAGAGGTAAAGTCTCTACCTTTCTTTAAGGCTGCATAGTATTCTATGGTATACATGTACCACAATTTGCTAGTCCATTCATGGGTCGCTGGGCACTTGGGCTTCTTCCATGACTTAGCAATTATGAATTGGGCTGCAATAAACATTCTGGTACAGATGTCTTTGTTATATTGTGGTCTTATAATATTGTGGTTATATTTTGGTCTTCTGGGTATAAACCTAGTAGAGGAATTATAGGATCGAATGGCAGGTCTATTTTTAGGTCTCTAA
>CAUYPK010106838.1:0-16974 GCA_963574355.1 Loris lydekkerianus
AAAAAAACCAAACCAACAATCCCATACATCAATGAGGAAGAGAGATGAGTAGAACCTTCTCCAAAGATGACAGATGAATGGCCAGCAATCATATGAAAAAATGTTCATCATCCCTAATTATTAGAGAAATGCAGATTAAAACCACCCTAAGATATCATCTAACTCCAGTGAGAATGGCCTATATCACAAAATCTTAAAACTGTAGATGCTGGCACGGTTGTGGAGAGAAAGAAGCACTTTTATACTGCTGGTGGGACTGCAAACTAATACAACCTTTTTGGAAGGAAGTATGGAGAAATCTTAAAGAACACAACCTAGACCTCCCATTTGATTTTGTAATCCCATTACTGGGCATCTATCCAGAAGGGAAAAAAAAACCTTTTATTATAAAGACACCTATACGAGGCTGTTTATCACAGCCCAATTTACAATTGCCAAAATGTGGAAACAACCTAAATGTCCTTCAACCCAGGAATGGATCAGTAAGCTGTGGTATATGTATACGATGGAATATTATTCAGCCATTAAAAATGGAGATTTTTCAGCATTTGTACTAATCTGGCTGGAGGTGGAACACATTATTCTTAGTGAAGCATCACAGGAGTGGAGAAGTATGAAACCTATGTACTCAACTTTGATTTGAAGACAATTAATGACATGGTGGGGTATGGGGGAAGGGGAGAGCAGACAGAGAAGGAGGGAAGGGCTGAGGGAAGGACAAAGAAGAAAAAAAAAAAGAAGAAAAGAAAAGAAAATGGTGACTAATCTTCACATAAATTGGTTTTAATTTTGACCAAGTATATTACTTAAACATTAATTTTCAACTCAACATGTTAATATGTTGTTTAGCATATTGTATCCTCATTTATAAGTGACATATGTTTGTAATTTCTCCTTTATAATATTTTCTCCAACTTTAATGTAGGGTGTACCCAGATCAAGTAGAATGATTTTTATGTATTTCTTCTTTTTCTATTGTCTATAAGATTTAGCATGATCTGTTTTTTGAAATTATCTTTTACTTTTATTTATAAATGTTAGTTGTCTATTTTCTGATACTTAAAAAAAAAAATAAGAAATTAACTGATGACTCCATACTGAATCTCAGAGTCAAAGCATTCTATAATAGGCATACTCTTATTTGATAATGTGAATGTTACTTTCTTTGCATTATTATTACTATTGCTTAATATTTTGACATAGCAATTACTGATTCCTTTTCTGAATGTATTTATGTTCATTCGTTTTTTACAAGGTTTTTGTTTCTAATCCTTATCTTAAACATTGTTATCATTATTATATTTTAAGTCTTTTTAATTTTGTGAAGGCAAAAAAAAAATGGAAACCTAATTAACATGTGTATGTGTAAAAATTAAAATTAAAATTAAAAAAAATACTTAGCAGCCCAAGACTATGGAGTAGTCATCAATGAAAACATTCTGTCAGAAACAGAAAGACTCTTAAATATACATTTTTTTTTTCTTTTGATACAGAGTCTCACAATGTCACCCTCAGAAGAGTGTCATGGCATCACAGTTCACAGGAACCTCAAACTCTTGGGCTTAAGTGATTCTCTAGCCTCGGCCTCCCAAGTAGCTGGGACTACAGGCACGCACCACAACACCTGGCTATTTTTTAGTTGCAGTTGTGATTGTTGTTTAGCAGGCCCGGGCCAGGCTCAAACCCACCAGCCTCAGTGTATATAGCTGGCACCCTACTCACTGAGCTATAGGCACCTAGCCAATTCTTAAATATTTTACATTGGCAGCTCAATACTGTGTCTGCAAGTGATCCTCACCTCTTCTGACCAAAAGTCATTGGACAAAACTGATCACATGACCCCATCCAAACACATGCACACTGCAGCCATGTGCCTCTAAGTGGATATCTAAAAGAATTTGGTGAACAGGAGTAATGACTACTGTGCAAGTATATTAACACACAAACACATCAGTGTCAATTAGTTGCTTTATCATTCATCCTGGATTAAGCTATTGTCAATAGCAATAGTAATATAAGATTTATACTCTATCCTCAGAATTCTTCTGCTTCAGTAATTTCAAGTTGATCAACCACCAGCTCTTCTGGTTCACAAGCTCGTTAATAGCAGAACATAAAGTTCAGTACAAGTTTTTGGTCTTAAGGATATAGCAAAAGGTATATGAGATTCCAACAGACCACAGGGACACCTCAGCTATGACCTCAAGCTCCCTGCCATTGCTTTTACTAGTTCCCTCTAGTTATAAGGAAGTAACCAGAAAACCCAAAAAGAAGCCCAATGCAGTAGCCATCATTCACCACTGTCTTCCAATGATCACCTGGTTTGGTTCTGAGAATACTCACCTTTTTATTTCTGACCTCACACTGCTTTCATCTCTATAGTTCTTTTTCTTAACAAATGTGTGGCAACAAATTCATAAAGCATCTTTTATAAATAATCATACTGATTCTATCAAAAGTTCAAACTAAAGGGAATTCTAGATAACAAGTAATCATGACAGTACATTTTGGAAGGAAAGAGTTCCCCGTCTGGCCCTCAAGTAAGTCCTAAACATCTCAATGAAAGTAAGAGTGTTTTCTCTGTTAGAATATGAAGTGAATTCTTATATGACATCCTGTTATTCTTCCAAAAATATAAGTTGCAGTGGGCAACTTTAGGATTATTTTTGCTTCCCTAACAAGAGAGACTGGAAGTCAACCTGGAAAGTTGCTAATAAGGATTAGTAAGAGGAAAGAAATGCCTGATGAAGGTGGATATGATCACACTGGGGGAATCTAATTAGGCCTCTGGACATCTTACCACATTTGATGGAATGCTGCTACATAGCCCTTGAGAATAGACGAGGAATCTCCTTGCTGGCTCCCTCTTCTACTATGTATAGTCCATTTTGCATTGCTCTAAAGGAAATAAATGAGAGTAATAAAAAAAGAGGTTTATTTGGCTCATGATTCTGCAGAATGTACAGCAAGCATTGTGCCAGCTCCAGCTTCTGGTGAGAGATTCCGGGAGCTTCCAATCAAGGAGAAGGTGAAGAAGACTTACTTGAGGGCCAGACTGAAAACTCTTTCCTTCCTTTTTTATTACTCTCCTCCTTCAAGCAAGTGAGGAGGTGGTGACAGACTCTTTCAAACAACCAGCTCTCATGGAAGTGATAACATCTAGAAAGAATGTGTACAATGTGAACTGAGGAGAACCTAGGGAAGAGTGCAGAGTAGTTCTGGCATTGAACAGTTTGAGAAACCATTTTCAAAGGGTAATTAAAAGAGACAGTAATAAATATTTTTAAAGGAAATTTCCAGAGGCAGAAGCTATTGAACAGTATCAGAATATGATGAGAATTTAAGCAAAATAAACCTAACAACTCTCCATTAGCTTTAGTGACATGGTGGCCATTGATGACCTTGGTGAATGTGAAATGGAGAAATGGAAAAGGGGCCAGATTAGCACCTGTTAAGAAATGGGGGGCAGCGCCTGTCACTCAAAGGAGTAGGGTACCAGCCCCATATGCAGGAGGTGGTGGATTCAAACACAGCGCCAGCCAAAAACTGCAAAAAAAAAAAAAAAGAAAGAAAGAAAGAAAGAAAGAAAGAAAGAAAGAAAGAAAGAAAGAAAGAGAAATGAGTGGAGGTGAGAATGTTGAGAAAGTGATTATAATTCATGTCAATGTTATTCCACTGTCTTAAGCTTACATTGTTCCTGAAGAGAAATCAGCCATAACTCTTACTTTCGTCCCTCTTATTAAGTAAATTGTCTTTTTTCCTCTGGCTTATTTTATTTTTGGAACTTAACCACTTGACTATAGTTTAGCTATCTATGGATTTCTCTGCATTTATTTTGCTTAGGGTTTATTGAGCTTCTTAGATCTATGTATAAGTATTTTTCTTCATGTTTGAAAAACTTTATTCTCAACTTTTCTGCTAGTACCATGCTGTTTTGGTTGCTAAAGTATTGTAGTATAGGCTGTTACCAATGAAACTGCTCTCAACATTCATGTACGGGTTTTTATGTGAACATAAGTATTCTTTTCTCTGGGATGAATGCTCAGGAGTGTGATTGCTGGGTTGTATGGTAGAGTGTTTACTTTTTTTTTCTTTTTTTTTTAATTGTGCTAAGACATTTACATTCCACATTTACTAAGTTTCACATATACCCTTGTAAGATGCACTGCAGATGTAATCCCACCAATCCCCCTCCCTCTTACATCCCCCCTCCTTCCCCTCACTTTACCCTTTCCCCCTATTCTTAGGTTTACAATTATCTCAAAATAGAGGTTTATTTAAAAACAAACAACAACCAAAAAAAAAGTATTGTAGTATAGGTTAAAGTCTCTTAAAGTGATGCCTCCGGATTTTCTACTTTTACTGGAGGTTGCTTTGGCTATTCAGGCTCGTTTCTGGCTCCAAAGGAAGCATAGAATTATTTTTTCTAGAACTGCAAAAAATAACATTGGTATTTTAATGGGGATGGTACTTTAATTGAACCTATAAATAACTTTAGGAAGTATGAACAATTAAGATCTTACAAGCCAGTAGGGATTGGGGCCCCATTTTGAGTTTTCTTAAACAGAACAATAGCCAGACTAGAAATTGGTATCCTATAAAACTAAATTTCTTACCTGAGAAAGTTTTCTGATAAGCAAACACTGAGGGAATTTGTCAAGACCACAAGATAGTACTCAGATTAGCATTATGCATCAACCAGCACAACAAACACCCAGCAGTGTAAAATCACCTAAAATCTAAAGGACAGAACCCATATAAAATAATAGCTCAAGAAGTAAAATGAACCAATAAAATTCTAAACAACAGGATGAACAGAAATCTACCCCATCTATCAATTATTTCAATAAATGTGGATCAATTCAACTCCCCTCTCAAGAGACATAGGCTGGCTGAATGCATAAAATAAATAGAAGCTAGGTATCTATTGTCTACAGGAAATGCATCTAATCCACAAGACACTTTCAGACTCAAAGAGAAGGAATGGAAAACAAAATTCCAGGCAAATCCAAACCAAAACAAAGCTTGTATAGCCATTCTCATATCAGATAACATAGATTTCAAAAAAGAAAGAAAGACAAAGATGGTCATTATATAATGGTAAAAGGAACAATTCAACAAGAAGACATAATCTTAAATAGTTATGCACCTAACACAGGTGCACAGATTCATAAATCAAACCCTCCTAGATCTAAACAAAATGATAAACAACAACATTGTAATAGTCAGGGACTTCAATGCCCCATTGAAAGACTTGGACAGATCCTCTAACCAAAAAATAAACACTAGAATTAAATGGGACTCTAGAGGAAAGGGACCTAGAAGACATTTAGAGAATATTCTACTCAAAATTCATTGAACATACATTTTTCTCAGCAGCAAATGGAACATTCTCTAACACTATTCAAATCTTAGACCATAAAAAATGTCTCAACAAATTAAAAACATAGAACTTGTAGCATGTATTTTCGCATATCACAGTAGAATAAAATTATAAATCAATTTCAACAGAAATACTTAATTCTACACATAGCCATGGAAATTAAACAAACTACTGTGGAACAATTATTGTGTCAAGGAAGAAATTAACATGGAAATAAAAAGATTCCTTGAAATAAATGACAAAGGGGACACAAATTATCAAAATCTGTAGGATTCAGCAAAAGCAATCCTAAGGGGAAAATTCATAGCCTATATTCCTACATTAAAAAGATAGAAAGAGCTGGGCATGGTGGCTCACACCTATAATCCTAGCACTCTGGGAGGACAAGGCAGGTGGATTACCTGAGCTCATGGTTTGAGACCAGCCTGAGCAAGAATGAGATCCCATCTCTAAAAAATAGCTGGGCATTGTGGCAGGCACCTGTAATCCCAGCTACTCAGGAGGCTGAGGCAAGAGAATCACTTGAGCCCAAGAGTTTGAGGTTGCTGTGAGCTATGATGCCATAGTACTCTACGGGTGGTGACAAAGTGAGACTTTCTCTAAAAAAAAAAAAAGGAAAGTTCAAAAATGAATAATCTAATGAATCATCTTAAGGGACTAGAAAAGGAAGAAAAAACCAAACCCAGAAGAAGAAAAGAAATAACTAAGGTCAGACAGAACTAAAGGAAATCAAAAACAAAATAAATACAGAATATTAATGAATCAAAAAGGTGTTTCCTTAAAAATATAGACAAAATTGATAGACCTCCTGCTAGATTAATCAGAAATAGAAAAAACATTATAAGCTCAATCAGAAATGAAAAAAGGAGACATTACAACTGACACCACAGAAATACAAAATGTCAACTGTGAATATTGTGAAAATCTCTATGCACATAAACTTAAAAACATTGAGAAAATGAACAAATTCCTGAAAACACACAGACTCCAAAGACTCATTCAGGAAGAAATAGGACTCCTGAGCAGACCAATAATGAGCAATAAAATAAAATTGAAGCAGCAATTTTAAAAATCTTCTTACAAAAAGTCCTAGACCATCCAAATTTTATCAGACCTACACAGAAGCATTGGCATCCATACCACAGAAATTATTTCATAACATTGTGAGGAAAGGAATCTTCCCTAAATCATCCTATGAAGCCAGTATCACCTTAATACCAAAGCCAGTAAAGAACACAACAAAAGAAAAACACAGACCAATATCTCCTATGAAGATAGATGCAAAAATCATCAATAAAATTCTAATAAACTGAATTTAGAAGCATATAAAATAATTCACCACAACCAAATGCACTTCATTCCAGGGATGCAAGGATGGTTTAGCATACATAAATCTATTAAGGTGATTCACCACATAAACAGAAGCAAAAACAAAGATCATATGATCATCTCAACAGATGCACAAAAAGCGTTAAACAATAGGCATAGATGGAACATATCTCAAAATTTGAAAAGTTGTATACAACAAACCCACAGCCAACGTCATACTGAATGGGGGAAGGTTGAAAGCACTTGGAACAAAGCAAGGATGACCACTGACACTGCTTCTATTCCACATAGTGCTAAAAGTCCTAGCCAGAGCAATAAGGCAAGCGAAGAAAATTAGGGTATCCAAATAAGGTCACTCTTTGGTGGTAATGCTAGATCTAGAAATTCCCAAAGAGTCCACCAAGAGACTCCTACAATTGATAAATAAATTCTGCAAAGTCTCAGCTACCAATCAGTGCCATTCCTAAACACTAACAACATTCAAACTGAGAATCAAGTCAATGACTCAATACCTTTCACAATACCTACAAAGCAAATAAAACACCTAATAATATATTTAACCAAGGAGGTAAAAGATCTCCACAAAGACAACCACAAATCACTGAGGAACAAAATTTCAGTTGATGTAAATAAATGGAAAAACATATCATTCTCAGGGATTGGCAGATGTTCCAATTTCAAATTAACTTTGTTAGTTTTACTTTATAAAAAAATTAAAAGAAATTCTATGTATGATACATTATTAATGTGTCAAATGGACACTTCCATAGCTCCAGTCACAGCAATGTAAGACTTTGTGCAATTTCTTTAATAAGACTAAGTAAGCCCCAATTCCCTCATCTATTAAAAAAAAAAAAAAAAAAAAAAACACAATCCGGGCGGTGCCTGTAGCTCAATGGGTAGGGTGCTGGCCACATACACTGAGGCTCGCAGGTTCAAACCCAGCCTGGACCTGCTAAAACAACTATTACAACTGCAACAACAACAACAAAAAAAACAGCTGGGCGTTGTAGTGGGTGCCTCTAGTCCCAGCTACTTGGGAGACTGAGGCAAGAGAATCTCTTGAGCCCAAGAGTTTAAGGTGGCTGTGAGCTGTGACACCATGGGCACTCTACCCAGGGTGACAACTTGAGACTCTGTCTCAAAAAAAAAAAAACACAAGCTGCATATAAAATGCTACATGAGCTTACAATAAATGGTTATTATTTATTATGTGAACATATTCTCCCCCTTAAGCTTATTTAATTCTCTAAGTAACCCTCCCTGGCATACCTATACTACTAAACCCATGTTATAGATGAGAAATCTAATCCAGGGACAGCCTCAGGCCCTAGCCTCCTCTCTACTTCAATCTCTTTCAAAAATCATAGTGATAACAAGCCTCTAATTACCTGATATTTGAAGAAAGTGTCACTCTGGAATCCTAAGATCCTACCATCTTTACTCTTCTCCCAAGCCTCCCTTCCAATGAGCTTCTGGGAGTGGTAGGTGGAAAGACTGACTGTGTCCTTGGGGTAAGGTTACATGAAGGGCAATCATCTCCTTCCAAGTTCACACTCCTTCCTCATCTTTTGGTGATATCTTAAGGGGCCAGTTAAAATAGCTGGAGATGCGAGAAAGCCTCATTTTCCTGATGTCTGGGACTGCATTTAAAGATCACTATCCTAAAGGAAGAGAGGAAAGTGGCTGAGATGACAATTCACACATAAATCCCAGAGTAAAGCAAATCCTGTCACCTCCCACACTGAGCCTGAGCCCTTTCTTCCTCTACCTTTCTCCCCCATACCCTCATCCCGCACCTAATCACCATGACCAAAGAAGCTGAAGAGAAGACGCCTGGACCCCCAAATTGCCACCCTGCAGGTCATCATCCCTTTTCTGAGTAAGTAGCTATTATCTTCAATTCTACCACTACACCCAATTCCATCAATCCTGGAGTGTTAGAAACTGAGAAATTATTTTGTATACCATCCTCTTTTTACAAGAATGAAATCTGACGTTCAGCATGGCTAAGATTACAAATCAAGTCATCTGCCTATAGTTTCTAAACTTCAAGCATTCTGACTAAACTTCCAATGCCACAATCTCTGTATCCTTTACTTTCTCCTTCTCTATTCATATAACATGGGAAGGATTTGTTATTGGTAGGTAAGATCCCAAAGGAAAAGGAGGTCTGTCCTTTGGAAGAGACAAGGGCAGACCCCCTTTTCCTTTGAGATCTTACCTACCAATAACAAGTCTTCCCTTATGCTAATAAGTGGAACCCAGCTGGGCTCCTGGTTGGCCCCAAAGACAGTAAGGTTGAGGAAAGCTTGAGATTCTATGGCCTAACTCCAACCTCTGAACATCTTCAGATCAGCATGGACCATAAACTGGTACATGAGAGTATAAGGAGAGAGAAAACTCCCAGTAAGGCTAATGAGCTCCCGGGAGTGGTGGGTGGAAAGACTGACTGTGTCCATCCAACCACTTCCCCTGGCAACGTAGTTTGCAGTAGTGAGTAAATCAAACACTCTCTGGGCCTCAATTTTTCCCTATGGAAAGTATGTTATTTTCAGCTACATCATCATATTACTTATTATGCAGTTATTCAATGTACAAAACACACAAGTAGCAGAACTTCTCTGATTAATGAAGAGACCTAGAGAGCCTCCCATTCAGCCTTCCCTCAGCCCAAGACCCTCAGGGAAGCCTGGTTTGGGAACATTTGAAATGAATAAATTCTAAGATTGTTTTTGTCTCCAACAATTTAGGTTTTTACAAGTGTATTATGTCCCCCAGGAATTTAAATTCTAAAAGGAAATATTGACTATTCCACAGGGAGATTAAGCAGTAGCTTTAAAAAGGTGACTGTAGATACTGGGATGATTGATTATTATATTCTGTGGGTACGGATCAGAAGCAGCTGGGGAATTTCACCCAGAAAAGGTGACTGGGGATATAGTTGCTATTTTCAAACAACAGAATGGCTGGCTATTCTTACTGGGTTTTTATGCCTAGGTTACCTCCTGGCACTAAGTAAAAGTTTGTTGAGTGAATTTTAAATCAATCAGTCAACCCATAAAAGAAAAGCATAACTAATATCACTGGCAAAGTGTGAAGTTACCTCTCAGTACTGCTAGGCTTAATAGAACCCTTGGTTGAAACCTGTTGAATTTTAATGCAGGATAAATAGACTTATCCAATAGTGATTACAAAGGGTCAAACAGTTCAATTTAGCAGACTGTGCTTCCTTTACCGGAAATATTTCAGCTGGATAACCTGGCATCTGTGTTTCTGATGGAAACTCCCAGAGTAAAGCAAATGAGAACTCTGCTTTTCTCCCCATACCCCTCATCCCTTCCTAATCACCAAGGCCAAAGAAGCTGAAGAAAAGATGCCTGGAGCCCCAGATTTCCACCCTGGAGGTCATCCTCCCTTTTCTGAGTAAGTAGCTCCTAACTTCAATTCCATCACTACACCCAAGTCCAGCAATCCTGGAGTGTGTGTAACCTGACATCTGTGTTCCTGGTGAGAACATTCTGGGAAGAGAATGAAAAAGAAACCCCCTATGTTCTTTTTAAGAATTGAGATTCTTTTTCTAATTCCTAGACTTCATATGCAAAGGGCTGACCCAGGCAATGGCATATTGCCAACACTGGGCCACTTTTCCTTTTCTTTGTTTGCTTCCTCACTCACTTGTGAACTTGTATTCATTCCCCACTCCTATTACCCTCCCTATTCTAGTCTAATAGGATTCTAATGTTTGATTTTGTGTATGAATACGCTTATTTCTTTGTGTTTTTAATTTACATAAATCATCTTGTGTAATATAGATTTCATTCGTTTCTTACCCTAATTACTCAGATTATGTTTTTAAAATCTATTCCTGTTGCTCTGAATAATTCTAGTCAATTGTTTCTTACTTTTATTTTGATAGATTTAGGAGTACAAGTGGAATTCCATTACATGTATGTATTGTGTAGTAGTGAAGTCTAGGCTTTTGGTGTACCCATGTAAATAGCCCCACAGTGTGCCTCTGTCAGATTTTCAGCCCAGTGAGTAACATCCATATTGCTTCAAACTCCACACCACTGCAAATGACAGTGAAGGAAACATCTTCACCCATGAGCTTTCATATAATAGCATGAGAATCTCCCTGGGAAATGTACACATCTAGTAACAGATTATTGGGTTATAGAATTTACTTGACTAAATCATGCCAGTTTGCTTTTTAGAGTATCACACCTGCCTACATTCCCACAGCAGAGCCCCAAGATTTCAATGCCCTACAATCCTAGCAACAATTGCCCTTATTACTCTTTCTAATGTCTGCCAGGCTAACAAATGTACAAAATATTGCTTACTTTTTCAGTTCTCTGATAACCAATGAATTTGAGCTTATCCTTATATGCTAGTTCACCTTTTGGCTTCCTTGCACAATTTTTAGCATTTTTTTAAAAGTTGGGAGTTTGTTTAAGAAGCTTTTCCCCTTCTAACTCATAGATGTTCTTCTATAATTTTTTCCTATTTATTTTGTAGTTTCATGGATCACAGGTAAGACCATAATTCATCTGGATTGCACCTTTATATACTATGATATTATATAGCAATTCTCTTTGATTATCTTTGATCTAATGAGCCAGTTTTCTTAACCTGCCAAATCATTCCATCCCTTCCCCCCGGCTTTTAGTGCCACCATGTTTCTGATTAAGTTCTTATATAAATGATGATCTCTCTCTGATATACATGTTTTCTAGTCTTTTCCATTGATCATTTGTCTGTTCTTGGATCAAAATCGCACTATTTTATATTTTGTTAACTTATAATTATTTTTTGAATATATTAAGGGGGTACAAATGTTATTGTTACATGACTTGAGTCAGGGCTATAAATGTGCCCATTGCCTGAATATGTTCATTATACCTGCTAGGTGAATTTTTGTCCATCTCCTCCTCCACTTTTCCCCTGCTTGATTTCCAATGACTTTTAATTCCCTCTGTGTACTTGTGTGACCTTTGGTTAGTTCCAATTGCCCATCAATTCATGAGTGAATTAACAAAATGAGGTATATGTATACCTTAGAAATTCAGCCATAAGAAGGGTAGAATTAATACCATTTGCAGCAATTTAGAACTGGAGACCATTATCTTAAGCAACGTATCTCAAGAAAGGAAAAACACCACCCATATACTCTAATAACTTTTACTGTTTTTAATCTCTGAAAAGATAGGCACCTTTTTTTTTTTTTACTCCTCATTTTTATTTGACTTAACTACTTCTAAATATTTATTGTTATATATAAATTACATAAATTACATTGTTACATATAAATTTGAGGATAAATATATCATAGGCTTCAAAAAATCCTACAGGAATTTTGATTGAAATTGAGTTAAATTTATAGATTAATATGGGAAATGGCACCTTTGTAATATTTGTTACTCATCTCACACACAAAGAGTACATTTATTTATCTTCATTTATTTTAATTATCTTATATGCCCTTTATTAGACTTTAAAACTTTTTTATTTTCCACATAGTAGTTTTGTATATTTGTAAATAAATTAAGTCATAAAGCGTTAGCACTTTTGCCATAACAATGAATGGCATCTTCTTTATTATATTCTGGTTACTTATTTCTAGTTCAGAAAAATGCTACTGAATTTATTTTTATGAAGTGTTTGACCTTGTTATTTTATATTAATCTCTAACTGTATTTAATCAACTTTGCTATTTGTATCTTGGCATTACAGCAAATATAAAACACCAGCTGATTACCAGAGCACTATTAATGGTGAAGCAAGCTCAGGCCAAGATATCACAACAGTACATTATTATCAGCTACACCTCCTACACCAGCACCAAGAATGGTGCTTAATCATGATTACATGCTATAAAGCTTTTAGAACAGCTGTTACACTGCAATAAAACAGTTTCCCTTCAAAAATATTCTCAATAGTGGGTCTTTACCTTTGGATAAGGTCTTCAATAGTTCCCTTTTCTTTTTATGTACTGATGGTACATAAAGCCTATGGATGTAAATTATACCCAGAAACATCACTTTGTTGTAATTTTTGATCTTACTTACAGTCATTTTCAAAAATTAAAAACATAATCTGAAAGGAAATGCAATAAACTTAAAAAACTTTTTATGTTTTTGCTTTTATGCATCTTTGCCTATATGTTTTTGCAGTTCAGTTATCCTTAAAGTATTACAAATGTATCAAGTATTTTCTTGAATTTTAACATAAATTTTGTTATCACATGGCCTTAGGATTTTGATTCCTGTCTTGCCTAAAATATACTTCCTTGCTAATTTTTTATCTTTAGGAATTTTATCCCTATTTTTCTTTTTACTATATTACATTGTTTATTTTTTTGTAAAATAATTTCCTGAAACCTGATTTTTCCTCTTTCTTTCTTGTTTTACCATATTTTTCTTTAACTGTATTTATTTCTGTCATTCAGTTTATGTTCTGCTACCTATTCCATGTTATCTTTCCACCTCTTACTTTTTCTTTTAAAAACATCTGAGTTTCCCTCACATTAATCTGAAATAAATAATAATAATAATAATAATAAATAGAAAATAAAAAAATAAAGACATCTGAATTCTCCTACTTGTAAGAATAGTAGGGAGATTTTTTGGTTTTGTGGTGTTGAGATCCTTTTACATTTGGGTTATTAGTACTTTATCAGATGAATACTTTGCAAATATTTTCTCCCATTCAGTTAGTTGTCTCTTAACTGTGTTGATTATTTCCTCTGCTGTAAGAAGCTTCTTAGTTTAATAGAGTCCCATTTTTCTCTTTGTTTTTATTGCCTATCCTTTTGAGATCTTAGCCATAAAGTCTTTGCCTAGACCAATGGCTTGGAGTACATCCCCTGTGTTTCCTTCTAGCAGATTTAAAATTTCAGGTGTTACCTTTAAGCCTTTAATCTATTTAGAGATGGCTTTTGTATATGGTGAGAGGGATCTAGTTTCATTCTTCTCCATGTGACTATCCAGTTTTCCTAGTATAATTTTTTAAAAAGACTTTTTCCCATGTTCTTGGAGCTGTGTCAAAAATCAGTTGGCTATAAACATGGATTTATTTCTGGGTTGTCTATTCTGTTCCATTGGTTTATGCATGTCAGTTTGTTTGACAGCACGATGCTATTTTGGTTACTGTAGCACTGTAGTATATTTTGAAGTCAAGTGATGGTGTATCTCCAATTTTGTGCTTTTTTGCTTAGGATTGCATTGGCTATTTGGACCCTCATGGTTCCAGTGAAATTTAGTATTTTTTACTATTTCTATTTCCTTTGTGTTTTGATAGGGATTGTGTTGAATCTGTAGGTCACTTTCAGTACTACAGCCATTTTAACAATATTAATTCTTCCAATCCATGGTCGTAGAAAGCCTTTCCTTTTGGAGTGTGTCCTCTTCAATTTCTTTCACTAGTGATTAATAGAGATCTTTTACCGCCTTGAATAACAATATATTCCTAGGTAATTTTTATCACTTTTCTTAATGTGATTTCTTTCCTGATTTCTTTTTTAGCTAGTTCATTACTGTTGTACAAAAATACTATAGATCATGGAAAAAACCCATATCCTTCTTAGTAAAGTATCCCAAGAATGGAAGAAAAAGTATCCAATGTACTCACCCTTACTCTGAAACTAATTTAGGGCTTTCGCATGAATGCTATAACCCAATTGCAACCTAGGAATAGGGGGAAGAGGGAAAGGAGGGAGGTGGGTGGAGGGAGGGGGATTGGCAAGAATACACTTGCGGTGCATCTTACAAGGGTATATGTGAAACTTAGTAACTGTGGAATGTAAATGTCTAACACAATAACTGTGAAATTGCCAGGAAGGCTATGTTAACCAGTGTGATGTAAATGTGTCAACCTGTCTGTGAAACTAGTGTATGATGCCCCATGATCATATTAATGTACACAGCTATGATTTAATTAAAAAAAAAAAAAAAAAAAAAAAGAAGAAGAAGAAGAAGAAGAAGAAGCATCCATTTTGGGACTCTGGGTCTGCCACTGCTCCACCAGCTGAAATAAAGCCCTCCCTCTTTAAAAAAAAAAAAAAAAAAATAGAACAAGTCTGTCTTCAAGACCTGCATTATGCTCCAAGTTTATAGGTATAAGCTAAATGAGTCCACTAAGGAGAATTAGAGTACGGAAACATTGTACATTAAATACTATTCTGTCTCTATGATATATGTTGTATATCTATACATTTGCATATACACAGAGGTTGCCAAAAAATGCATACATATTTTTTAAAAGGAAAAAACTATTCAAATTGTAATATTCAATACATACTGATAACAAAAGATGAATACACGTCACATTGAGCACCTTTATAATTGCAAAAGTCAAGTGTGAATTGAATATGACAATTTTAATACAGTTTTTTTTTTCTTAAATGTATATACACTTTTTGGCACCCTCTGCATATATGTACCTGTGTGTATGTACGTATATATTTTACTTCTCTGAGGCATAGTCTTTCCTGCATCACCCATTTTTTTCTCATTCTTCTATGTTCTTGGCATCTTTTCTTCTTTTGTCATCTCCCAGTTTACCTCTCTCATTATATAGTAACACTAGGACAAATATTAGACCCACTTTGTATTTGTTTAGAGTACTCCAGATTACAGCATATCTTTATATGTTATTTTGTTTAAATAGACAGGGATGTGGGAATCACTCTAGGAAGATGAAGACACTGAGGCTCAGGAATGATGACAGTACTGATCAAGCCGGCTTGTTGTGAAGTCTGAGCTCCAGCTCAGTCTTTTCAAAAATCATCATGATTTTTCCTCTCCTTCGTCATACTGCTGAGCAGAAAACTCTCATTGTTCCCAGTAATCTAAAGTCAGAGAACAGCTTGAGTGTTTTCACCTTCTTCTCTAGCCATCATTCTAACACATCATTTTTGGGCCAACCCAGACAAAAATGACCCATGCCCCACTGGCTATTAGGGCAAATTTTACAGAGCATATACACACTGGGTCTCAATTCAAACTAGAATGCAGTGTTTTCCCCAGAATCCTCTCTACTAACTACTGCAAAGATAATCTAAACCCCAACAATTTTTACTGGATAGAGATTGACCACCCTTTTCTTATCTGCTAACAGCAACATGCCATAGTATGTTAGGAATAAGGAAAGTTTCTAGTAATCTTCTAATACAAAATGATCAACAGTCTTTGTCACTACCACCATCATCATCATCACAAATAAAACATAATGAGCAATAACCATGCCTAGTAACTGCTAAGTGTTGTACACTCGTGATCTCAGTTGACCCTTCATAAGCCTGAGAGGCAGGAATCACTAACATTTAGACTGTGAGTAAACTGAAACTTAACTGGAATTGACAAAAATCATAGAGATAGTAAATTATAGAGTTCATATTTGAAGCTGAGTCTGTCTCCTGCACCTAGGACCCCAGCACAAGGTCTCTCATGCAGCAGCAACAACTACAGTGAAGTATCCCCTTCCTTTTATGTCTCCCTCTGCTCTTGAAAAATAATTTTCTGCTTGAGATAAAATATTGATCCATTTGATCTTTTGTTTTTTCCAATTCATAGCCACTGTGAACCAAATCATGAGACTTGCCCTGTACTAGCCCAAGCAATAGTAGAATTTTGGTAAATATACGAAGAATAAGCAAAACCCTATAGTTTCAGTGATGGAGAAACTTGTTTTTCAGAATTGCAGCCGAGAGGATCTTGGTTTGATTTTGAAAGAATCTTTATGTCACATGATAAATTTAATGGAAATATCCCAGGCTAGCATTTTCCAACATGGCTCAGCAGACTTTAGCAAAGAATCACCAAGCACTTTTCATGATGAAAAGGAAACTGGAAGGAAGTCAACTGTTATCATATACCTGTATGTCAATTCAATGTTCCAGGTTTTGGATGATTTGTTGTAATTTCACTTTTACACCTTATCATTTCTTGAGGTTTGGATTGTCTATTAGCTGTGTGGCTTGCGAATTAAGGACATTAAAAAAGGTATTTTTTTAAGACTTTTTTATTAAGGAAACAAATATAGAACTAATAACATTAAAATATTGAGGATTCCTCACAGTCTTGTGGTATAGTTGGGTTATAGCCTTCATGTGAAAGCTATAGTTTAGCTTCATAGTAGGGCTGAGTACATTGGATACTTTTTCTTCCATTCCTGGGATACTTTGCTAAGGAGATTATGTTCCAGCTCCATCCATGTAAACATGAAAGAGGTAAAGTCTCCATCTTTCTTTAAGGCTGCAT
>CAUYPK010106840.1:0-36694 GCA_963574355.1 Loris lydekkerianus
GTCAGGCTCGGGAAGTTGCACTAGGCCTCAGGCACATGGCAGGGCCCAACAATTCCCTCTTGTTTTTTGTATGGCGGAAAAACATAGCCCCTGTCTTAGGTTGCCTGCTCTTGCAGTTTCAGTCTTACCCGTCATGGGGTGATTTTTCTTTTTAAGTGAATATGCCAGATGGAAAAGCCCATCAGACCTAATATTGTGCCCAGGCTTAACAGAGCCTACTCAAAGTAGACTTTGTTTTAAGGCTGAGTCTAACCCAAGGTCCTTGAGGGGAGTAATGAGAGCAAGTGGAAGCTGGTGTCTGGTACATGTCAGAATCTCCACAAACAGTTGAAAGAGGGAAAGACAAAATTCTGATCCTAGCAGAGAATCAGGAAGCAAAATCAGCATTAAGAGCTGGCAGAACCTGCCCTGGAGCAGGAAGAACAGTCTGAGGATGGAGTGCTGGTGGGGCCGTGGCTGCCTGCATGGGCAGGGAAGGCTTGCATGATGCATTGACCTTCCCAGAGGTATATATTTTTAAGAGTTATTTTAAGTTCACAGCAAAATTGAGCTTGAATTGAAAGTAAAGATGATTCCCATATACCCCCTAACCCACACATGTATAGTCCCCCCCATTATCAGCATCCCTGCTCCAGATGAATCAACATTGATACCTCATAATCACCCAAAGTCCGTGGGGCCCACTCTTGGTATCGTACATTCTATGTTGGGACAAGCATATGATGACATGTATCTCCAATTATGGTAACATTCAGAAGAGTATTACTCTCCAAAGTATCAGAGGTACATTTTTATAATGAACATGAATAAACAACTTTGTCCATAATTTTCTCCTAAAAGGCACTCTTCTAAAACACAGCCAAAAGACTCCCAGAATGCTTAGATATCCATGTGGGAAAGGAAAGCCCATGTAGTATCCTGGCATATGGGAGTGGAGCCTGTGGCTCCATTCCCAGCATTCTCTGGAGTTTAGCTTGAGAAAATAATAAGAATCCACTAGGATCAGGGATCTCACTCATTTGGACTACAGTAAATCTCTTCTATATTACTGCTCAGCCTCTGAGAATATTATATTGGGTCTCATTTTATTAAAGAATGTCATGCATACCCAGAAGTCGCTATTTAATTTTTAGCTGCAAGATACAATTTTGAAAAACTATTATCTAGAAAGTGCAATAATCAAACAATGTAATCATGAATGTTAAACCTCCTTGGAATATTATTTTAAATGCTTGCCAGCTGGAAGCAAAAGTTGACAAGGAAGTATCTGACTTGGTTGGCTTTCTCATTTGTAAAGCATCTCTACTTTCCAACAAGGTATATTTGGTAAAATATTTTTTTCTCTGTATGATTGTTTTGCAACTATCGAAGAGTCCAGCATCCTTAAACAAGGACAGATTTGCGTTTTCTGTGTGTTGCAGACTAAGATTTAGGATTCAATCACTTTAGGAGACATGATTGGACCCTTTCTTAGAGGAGCCAGACGGCCCACATACATCATCAACTCCAAGCTTCCCGCTGCTCTTTGAGATCAGACCCGTAAATTTTGTGACATATGGAAAATATCAGAATAGTGTAGCATGCATTTTAAGAGGGCAGAAAGCAGGATTTACACTATCATGAAAGATCCCTGGTAATTTGCCCATTCTTTCCATCATCAACCCCTGAATCTCTATAGAAAGGATCAATTAGATATTTGGCCTGTGGCTGGAAATCTTGGGGGTGTTTGAGCTACTCGGTGGGATGTGCCACCCTCCCTGCCCAAAGGAGGTCCAACAAGGCTGTGGACACACCGTGGGTCTCCAGGAAGGACATCCTCTGGTTTGGCACATGCAGCTCCTCCTATCCGGATGCTCTTCTGTTTCAGTGAACTCGCCATTCTGTTCCCACAAACTTCCCATCTACCCCTCTCCCAACACTTGTTTCATTGTACAATAACTTACACATCTGTCTTCACTATTGGGCACTGAACTTATGGAAGCCAGGGCCCAGGCCTTATTTTCTTTGTATGACCTGAATTCAGCACTTACCAGGCACATAGCAGGCCCTAGAAGAGATGTCTGGGTTGAATGTGCCCACCTGCTTGGGAAGCCTGGGATGGAGCAGGGATTGATCTTAGTTCCTGCTTCTCCTATTCCCACTAGACAAGATGCTTAACCTTTCTGTGCTTCTGTTTCCTTGTCTATAAAAGGGGAATAATAATGGTGTCTACTTCATTGGGTGTTGTGAATACTAAATGGTGTGTGTGTATATAACACTTAAGATGATATCTTGCACTAGTAAGAGCTCAATAAATCTTAGCTAACAAAGTGAGTTCTCCCAAATTGAGAGCTAATCTTATTAATCCTAATAATGTCATCATTCCAAATGGCCCAACTCCACTGACTCCCTTCCACAACCCAGGTCTCCATGTAAACAAGTGAGAGTTACAAGATTTACTCAGAGGAGTGGTTTTCTGGGTGTCTCAGCCCCTCTCACTCTCCTGCCTCCATAGCCTTGATAAGACTGGGGATAGGACAGCTATTGAGAGTGTGAGAACCAGACAAGCTATATTTGAACCCTGCCAGTGTCACAGACGAGCTTCATGGCCTTAGGCAAGATTCTTAACCTTTCTATGCTTCAGCTTCCTTGGCTATAAATTGGGGGTAATGTTGGTGCCTACCTCAGAGGGTCCTGTGGACACTGAAAGGTTTATTACGTGTACCGTACTTTAAGGTGACAGTCAACAACGCGAGCACCCCAGCACCATGAGCTGCCTGCCTTTATCAGTCATGGTAATGTCATTCCAAATGGCCCAAATCCATTGCCCTCCCTCTTCATTCAGAGAACACTGGGTCCTTTCCACCCTGGTAGGCGAACCAGGAAGCTAGAGGGGAAAAAAAATTAGAAATCTCTGAAAAAAGGAAAATATTGTTGGGAGGTCCAGAAGAAAACAAGGAGGTTGTACAACATGGGTGGCTTTCATGGATCACTAGGAACCCAGCAGGTCCAGAAACTGGGGCTGTCTCTTGACCATCCAGTTTGATTTCCTACACAGGGAAACTCCCGGGGAGCACCGTCTCAGATCAGTGGGACCAGCTCTTTTCTCTCTCCCTCCCCCCTACTATTGCCAGTAAAGAATCAGACACCTTAAGACTGGAAGGGACCCTACACAATCAGGCCAGTGAATGGAAAGGAAGGCAGCTGACCAAGGAAGTTTTGTCTTTGAGGAGGAAAATCAACTTTCTGCCTCCCAAAGCCAAAGGCAGAGTGGAAAATGGAGCCCCATGCAGTTGAAGGGAGGATCAATGATGTTTTCCAGCTGTTCTTTAAATATTCCATAAGGACTTACACAGTCCTATGCCACTGAGAGCCTCACAGTTCAGGAGAGAGGGACATGGTGAATGGATTGTTTCAACACAGCATACTAGAGCCATGTTGTAGGTACTCACAGGGTGTTGGGGAAGCCCAGGGTGAGGGCGCCAAGCCAGCCTGGGGGCATCTGTGGAGAGAGCTTTGGAGAAGTTGGTGACACTTGAGCTAAGTGTGGAAGGAGGAAGAGAAGCAAACCCCAGGAGAGAAAACAGAAAGATCCTTCTCAGAGTCAAGGGAATGAACAAGGTCACTGGCTGGAGGCTAATGTGCCCCGCATTGTGGCGACTCCAAGGCCAGAGAGACCAGGCACCAGGGGCTTGGGGTCTTGTGTTCAACTTGAGCTTGGATAAAGGGAGCCACCAACAGGTTTTTCAGGAGAGGAACCATGCAATCAGATGTGCAGTCTGGGGGTGGGGGTGGGGGGTGGAGGATGGATAGGAGCAGGCAGGCCTGGAGAAAGTCATCCCGTTAGCTGCCTTGCAGGAGGCATGGTTGCTCTGGTTCCTTGGTGAACCATAGGGATTTCCCAAGACTGAGGGTGCTAGCCTCACAATGACATTCCACATGTGGTCACCAAGCATCCACTCACTGCACTTGCTATTTTAGCCATCTGAAAATTTCCCTTCCCCAAGACGCCCTTTGTACTTCAGGGTGACCTGGACTGCAGTCCTGGGACATGGGGCTTAGGCTCAAGTGAACAAGCCCATCTATTGCCTGGTGATGGCCTTTGCTTTAAGGATAGGCAAGTGATTCGGTTCAGGCCACTGAGACCCAAGGAAACATTTTTCTGGGGGCTTTAGAAGGTACAATGTCCAGATCCCAGGCCTGGGGCTGCTGCAGCTGTTTTCTATCCTGAGAGAGGGCAACCCCAGGACAATGTGGGCCCATGGATAGCAGAAAATGTCAGAAACAAGGACCCCAGGCCCAGATGATGGGATGAAACAGGACCAAACTGGGATCCTCCCTCCTTGCAGCACAACCCTCTGGACTTCTCAGTCACATGAACCAACACACTCCTTTTGTTTTATAAAGCTTGTTTTCTTGCTCTAAAAACTCAGAGCTCAGGGACAATAATGTCTCATCTCCAGCACGTGACCTTAACTGACCATTTCTAGACATGTAAAAAAAATTACTAGATTTTCCTGACATCATTTTAGAAAACTTTAAAAATCGTTTTAAGTTAAAACTATTCTTCAAAGCTCTGCTGGGTCAGACTTGTCTCCCATCCGCGTCTTTTCTGGGTCCCCCTAGAGCAGTGGTGCGCTGCCACCTGCTGGTCGTACGGCAGAAGTGCCCTAGAAAGTAGATGGAGAGCGTAAACTCGGAAAAGGCCTTTAGATCAGCGCCATGGGAATAGAATTAAGGAGAAATTCATTCTCAGCTACTGTATGTTTTTGAGATTTTTGAATATTGATTGGAATATTTTCTTATGATCAGAAAATAGAGATTTTTTTTAATTTTACTTTGGAAAATGCAGTTTTTCATATCTTGTGACATTTATTATACTTAGCTATTTTCATCAATTACCTGCGGTTTCCTTGAAAAATAATTGCAACAACCACCACCACAAAGGTCTTCTCTCTCCCTATTTCCCTCTTTGTAGAGCAACAACCACCCCTCCTTTACTTCCTTTTCCAGCTCAGCCAGCCCGTTTCTTACCTGTTAGATCTTCTATAGAAGAGTGTCTCTGTATTCAGGAAACACTTATCAAGCTCTGCAAGTATTCTCCTTAGAGTCTCTCTCTAGGCTTGATGCAAGGGACAGCAGCAGACGCCCTCCCACCAACCCTGGGGGAGATGGAATTTAATAGCTTCTCACTCTAAAAATTCTTTGCCTTTTCTCTTAACGATATTAAGAGTTATTTATGATGTTCTTCATAAAACTTTGAAATTTCTGCACAGTGGACCCGTTGGAGTTTGGTATCCGTTGTATACATGCCTAAACCAAAATCAGAATAGTGAGAATCCCATGATAGATGAATGCTGTCACAAATTCCCTGTTGGCCGCTATTTGAGGAGTAGCAGCAGCCTCGGCCCACCAGCAGGTGGCGCCCACACCTGCCTTACAGCCTGCGCTCCGCGGAGGCCCGTGCTGCGCCCCACCTTCTCCTGACAAAACGCTCCCTCCGCTGTGAACTCCACTTCCGCCTACCAGTGTTGACTTAGATGTTACCTAGGCTTTGGCGTCTGTCCCAGGTAAGCCGAAAACTTCCCGAAACTCACAGAGGCCTGACACCTGCCCAGCTCCTGCTGGCCCCTCATCCTCTGATCTTTACATGTTGCCCCACCCCCAAGCCCTCATCACGGGCGGGGGCGCCTGGGCTGGGCACCTCTGTTGAGGATTTCCACAGCCATATTCTGTTCTGCACCAGAACACCTTATAAGACCACCCTTCCCCGCCCCTGAGCCAGGCTGAATTTTCCGGGTCCCTTTGGACATAGCATCATGGACTATCAATGAGCCTCACAGGTGGCCACACCCTGGCCACGCTGGTTTCTCCTCTCTTCCCAGTTGGTCCAGGAGCCTCTTCCCCCCTGCGGCAGTGTTGCTCCCCCATCTCCCAGGACATGTGCATCTGTAACCTGGTGCCTATAAGCCCTGGTGTGACCTGGCCACTCCAACGTTGTCCCATCTCCTACCCTTCTCTTTTTTGTCTTCACCCATACAATTTCGTAGAACCTCCAGTCTCTTGCAAAAACTGACCTCACTATTTCAAAATTCTTCTATTTGTAGCTTTCAGCTGCCACGTGGTACCTGAGGTCTCCCGGTGGAGTGTCTGGTGCTGAGGCTTCTGAGGCCCACCAAGCCCCAGGAAGGTGCCCAGGCGCAGCCACAGCAGCCTCTCCCTCAGATGTCTACATAAGGTGTGATGTCACCTTCACTAGGCTCTGGGCATGGAGGGCTCAGTGTCGTGGGCAGGCCCCTCTTCCCTGTGGTCAGCATGTCCTTTCCTGTTTCATTCACCTTCCATCTTTCAGGAATCAGCATTAATGACCTTTTCTGACACAAGGTGCACTTACCTGTTTTGGATGTGTGACACCGTCACCCTGCTCCTGGAGCTCCCCTGGTCCAGCCTCCTCTGGCATCTGTCTCCTGACCCCCATACCAGTCTCTGCTGAGCTGGCCTGGTCAGGGCCCTTTGAATCCCTTTGCCCATGGGATTTGGAGTAAGTATACCTGAACTCAAAACCTGAATTCTCTGCCTGCTAGCACTGTGTGACCTTGGCCAAGTTACTGAACCTCTCTGAACTTCTGCCCACCTCTTTGCAAAATGGGGTTGATAACAGTATCTGCCCCCATAGGATTGCTGTGAGGCTCAAATGAGATCAAGAGAGCAGATAGGGTGGTGCCTGTGGCTCAAGGAGTAGGGCGCCAGCCCCATATGCCAGAGGTGGTGGGTTCAAACCCAGCCCTGGCCAAAAACCACAAAAAAAAAAAAAAAAGAGAGAGAGAGAGAGAGCAGATAAACCACTCAAAAAGTGGCAAAGCATTAACTTTCCACAAAGGGCAGCTGTTATTAACTGCAAACACCCAAGCCCACGCCCCACATTACTATCAGCTGGCTAGGAGTTGCATTTGAAGACAGGAGCCAGTTTCCTCAGTTTTATGTTCCCAGCACCTTGAATGGTGTTTGATGCATAGGGAAGGACTCATGTTTGCTGAGGAAAGACTTGATACCACTATGTTCTCCATTCAGAGTTTGTATTTCCTGAGGATAAAAATTGTGTTTTTTCATAGTATGGCTTTTTCTATTTTGGTGAACTATATATAACATAAAAGTTATAATTTTAAAGTTATCATGGGGATAACCTCCCCATCTCAAAGTCCTGCGCAGTTCAGTGGCATTATACATTCACATAGTTGTGTGACCACGTGGCATCTTGTAAATATCCCCAGCAGCCAGCCCAGGACCCGGAGCAGAAGCTGAGTCTGTAGACTGAGCGGGTGTGACTAAGGAGGCCTGCACAGAGGGAGGCTGCCCCGGCCGGGGACCCCCAGCACGGACGGACAGCAGGGCCCCGTGAGCGTGAAATGAGCCACCGGCAGAAGCTGGACACTGGCAGGGAAGCAGGACATATTGTTTAGGGCCACACAAAGCTTTTCTTTATTTTAAAACAAGCTGTTTTAAATAAATGGCACTCACACAAAAATCCATACTGTGGTTTCTTTTGAGAGCTAGAACGCTGTGGCAACTTTGGACCCGTCCACCCCTTTGGGTGGGGTGGTTGCTCTCCGGGCTGCGGCTTTCAGGCCCTGGTGGGTTCCTCAGGCATTTGTGCTTCAGACCCCTGCCTTAGAGCCCAGCGAACTGGGCTTGAGAGCCCTTGAGGAGGCCAGTCAGCCCTGTGAGCCTCCATGTCTTCATCTGCAGGCTGGGAAAGGTGGTAGCCTCTTTACTAGGTTTCCATAGACAGTGTTATGAAGTGACGAAGAGGCCAAATGTGACTCCATTTTGGAACCCAGCCCCGGTTACAGGAAAAAGGCCACAGTGACAGCCCTTCTGGGCAGGCCCGATAAGCCCAGTCCATGTGGGGCCAGCCTATCAGAAGCGGACAAGCATCCCTTCCCAGTTCTGATGCAAACTCACCCTATGGCATCTCCAATGAAACAGGTAGCACCAAGCACCCCTAGACAGCTGCTCAGCCAATGACAACCCCTCCCGACAAACGCCTGACGGAATTCCGCGACGCGCCTTTAAAAACCTTCCCCCGCGCCATTTTGAAGTTGTCCCTCTGCAGCTGCGCTGTAGAGTGGAGTGACCCGGGCATATGCTTGAATAAAGGCACTCCCTTGCTTTTACATGTGCCTACGGTGGTCTCTCAGTGGCAACTTCTGTCCCAACAGTAACGGGCATAAAAGTGCGTGAGAAGATGTCCGGACATGTTACGTCCAGGCCTGCTACCTGCAGTCTCTGGGCCTATACCGAGGAAGTGCGGATTTCCCCTGCCAATGTCAATCTCCAGGTTTTCGTATCTTCAAAATCTAGGAAGACACCAGCAACTGGAAAAGGCAGGGCACTAGGGCACCCTCTGGTCAGCATGGGCAGCTCCCAGGTACCCCATCACCCGTCGGTCACCTCTGAGCTTTGGCCTAGGCCCTGCGTGGGTGTGGTGTGGTTGAGAGCAAGGTCAAGGTGACAGGCCTGCTCTCCGCACCCTTCTATCCAAGGGCGGTCCTTTCCATCATGCACAGCAGCCCCACCTTAAACCCGGATGAGGGTTTGGTCTCAGCACCACCAGTTCCTCTGCCCTCCTTTTCAGCCTCTGTTGTTAATGCCATTCTTTTCAAAAGCTAAAGAAAATGAGGGCTCTTTCCCTTTAAGTCCTTTTAAAAAACCCTTTCTCACAATTTGGCTCAAAACCCAGGCCTAGTGTATTTCCCTAGTAGCATCTTGATACTGAAAAAATTCAGGACGGGGACCTAAACAGACAAGTAAGTCAGGTGATTCGGTTTTGAAATAAAACAAGTTTGTATAGTAACTGGTTCCAGATTGCCTTACAGCCTCGCTTGGCAGGTAGAGATGTATTCCTGGTAGTGTACCAGATGTCACACTTGCTCTTCTAAGACATTCGCTTTTATCTCCAGCAGTTCCTGATGGAATAGATACAAAGAAAAGACTAGAGCCTTGTTTAAGCAGGGACTAGCGTGTTTGCATCGTGACACCAGAGAAGATCTGATCATCTGAGAGCCCCAATCTAGGGCTTAACAGCTTTAAAAAATCAAACATGCTAAAACTAAACAAGACGATAGAAAACAAAAGCACAGAGAGGCAGTGGCGCGGTTTGTAGCCTTTTGTGTGAGAGCTAACATGTCCACAGAACAAGATCCAACAGCCTCCTGAAACAAGATGTGTGTGGGTTGGCTCTTCCAGAAGAAAACAAAGCCTCCAGAAATTGTATATTAGTTTCATAGAAAAAGCAAGGTCACTTGTCAACATTTCATTGTGACAGCAAACCCAGAAACTCCCGTGAGACTCATTTTTGACGGGGGTGGCAGCCTTCTCTGGAGCCCGGGCCCTTGGCAGCATCCTGGCTGGGCTTCTTCCCTGTCTCTCCTCCTCCAGTTTGCTCGGCAGTCCTGGGGAGACTTTGTGGCTTAGCACATGTGAACGCTTTGGCAGGTCACACAAACCCACTACCGATGGGCTTGTGCAAATAGGCACAGCCCTCAGAAACGTAACAGCACTGATCCACAGACCTTCCCCCCAGACCTGTCATTATTAGGAATCAGCTCCCACCTCCTGACCTCAGTGTCTCCCAACTCAAAATCCTGAGAGAATCTGTTTGCTCCAGCTGGGATCACATGTCCAGCTGCTGCAGCCAGCTGAGTCCAGGTGGGAGGGCCTCACAGAAGCACAGTCATGGAGGCTAATTCTGAAGCTGGAAAGTGAGCAAAGGAGTGGGTCAGGGCCTGGCCAGAGACCCCAGGAGGATTGGCCACTTTATAATAGAGTTGCCTTTGATGAGTGGCTGTGGCAGGGCTGGGGACTGTTCTGTGGTGAGTTACTCCCAGGAGAGAGGCATGATTTACAGGGAGCACCTGGCAAACTTAGGGGCTTGTTTGGAAGGGAGGGTGTTTATTAGTTTTGTGTGGCCACAAATTGCCACAAATTTAGTGGCTTAAAACAATACAATGTATCATCTGACAGTTCTGTAGGTGAGACATCAACACAGGTCTTACAGGACTAAGATCAAGGCATCAGCAGAGCTGGGTTCCTTTCTGGAGGCTTGAGAGGACAGTGTTTCCACACCTTTTCTAGTTTCTGAGGCCACTAACACGTCTTGGCTCATGCACCTTCCTTCAAAGCCAGCAACTTTGCATTTCTCTGGCCCATCATACTCTCACAGACCACAGATGGGAAAGGTATTCCACTTCCAAGGACTCATATGATTAGGCCCACTGGGATAACTCAGGATAACCTCCCCATGTCAAAGTCCTCAACTTTAATCTTCTGCAAAACCCCTTGTTATAAGTTGAATTGTGTCTCCCAATACTTCATATGTTGACGTCCTTGCCCCCAGAGTGGACTTATTTGGAAGTAGAGTTGTTTCAAAGGTAATTAGTTACATGAAGGTGAGATCTTAAGGTGACCCTAATCCAGATTGACTGGTGTCTTTATAAAAAGGGGTCTTTGGGATACAGACACGCGCAGAGGACAGGTGCTGTGAAGTGCTGCAGGAGAAGGCAGCCAGCCGCGAGCGAGGGAGCCAGACGGGGAGTAGATCTGTACTCACAGCACCCAGAAGGAACCAGTCCTCCCAATGCCTTGATTTCAAGCCTCCAGAAGTCTGAGGCAATAAATTGATATTATCTATTAGTTACAGCATCCTCATAACTAATAGATCCATTTTGCCACATAAAGTGACAAATGCACAGGTTCTGGGGATGAGGACGTGGGTGTCTCAGGGCAGGGAGGGTCATCATTCTGCCTCCCACAGGGTTGGACAGCACATCTGGCCAAATGTTTTTCACTTGACTTTGGGGACTGCTCAGTTGTCCCTCTACCATACAAGATGTCAGCCATAGACCACAGGCCCGCCGCTCAGAAACAGCCTGCCCGCTCGCCAGGGGCTGTGAAACAATTGGTCTTTGCATGGAACACCGTCCAGTTCCAGACTCATGGTTTTTGTAAACCACAATGAAAGGTACTGGTATTTTTTGCCATTTTTTAGGGGAAACGATTGTGTTTATAGAATCCAGTGAACTGGATGTTGTTAGCTACTCTTATACAATAAATAAAAACACCTTCTGTGTTACCCTTCAATTGGAATTCGCCATAAGTGGCCGTCCCTACACTACAGTGAGTGAGCATCGCTCACAGCTTACACACCAGCTCCTCACCCGCCTGAGGACCAGGCAGAGCTGGGCAAGGACCGTCTCCCCTCGGGTTGCCAGGGCTGCCTGCTGCTGTAGGCCACATGCTGGAGAGCAAAAAGTGAAGTAATAGTTGGCAAGACGTGAAAAACAGCACAGAAAAGGAAATCTGTGACTGGTAACAAAATAACGGCTTCAGTCTCACTACAAAGCATATCCACCTGTTCCATGTCCCTGGCCACCGTCCTTATCCTCCTTGGTTTGGACCACGGGACACTCTCCTCAACGGCTCTGTCACCTCAATCTCTTTCCTCCTGCTTTTCATCCTCTAGCTTTTTTTATAATCAGGAAAATGCATGGTCAGGCCCAGGCACAGACCTGACAGTGTCGTTAACCCGCCTGGGCTTAAAAGCACCTGCTGGCTCCCCATGCCCCATTGAGTCCAAGCTTCTAACCGTGGCCTATGAAATGCACCCTAGGTGGGCCCAGCCTGCTTTTCCAATCTCATCATTCACAGCGCCACACACCCAAGAATCTATTCCATTTTGGCTTGAAGTTTGGGTCGCGAGCACCAGAATTAGCATCACCTCAGGTGCTTATGCAAAATCCCAGTCCTACTGACTCAGAATCGCTGAGTGCACACGGCGCTGGGGTGCCCCCTGCAGTTACCAGGCTCTTTTCCTTCTGTCTCATCCGCAGTTTCCTCCCTGCCCACTTCTTTGTTCCTCCTACAGCATCTTTTCCTTCTCATATGCCAAATAAATCGCTCCTCTACCCCCATTTGCTTAGCATTTAATCCAGATCCTCACAATACAGTTTTGTTTCACAGGTATTTGTACAGATCTGTCTTTCCTCTGAGTTCTGGATTCCTTGTGCGTTTCCCTTCCACCTAGGAGGTGAAATGTGCTTACAGCTCACGTGTAACCATTATGAAGGCCATCTGTGGCTGTGTATCTGTGTCCTCTTTTTCCTTTGCATTTGACCTATTTTAATTTATAGTTCCCTTGCCTTGAGTTTTAAAAACCTGCATTTGGATGTTTTATTTTGTATGTTTCTGCCATAAGCTGCCTCAGCTCCTTTCTGGAATAGGTGGGAGAGAGATAAATTCTTCATCTGAGTATTCCCACCAACCTGGATGGCGTCTGGCAGCTGGAAATACTCAATAACTATTTGTTAAATTTAATCAAAGGAATAAAGTTATGGATTCTATGACAGTTAATTTACTCATCACTTAGAGATTTTTTGCTGATTTTTATCACAGCATTCAAGAGCTAAAACGGCTGGAAGACTGGCTGATGGAGAACTGGATGTGTCTGTGCAAAATTCACTTGATCCCAGCAACCCAATTATTGCCGTTTTCTGCCTTGATCTAGTGCAACCATTTTAGAAACTTAGAGTGCTCATCAGTTTTGTAATCTGTAATTTGTCTTAAAAGATGGTGAACAGGGCTCAGCACCTGTAGCTCAAGTGGCTAAGGCGCCAGCCACATACACCAAAGCTGGTGGGTTCAAATCCAGCCTGGGTCTGCCAAACAACAATAACAACTACACCCAAAAAATAGCTGGGCATTGTGGCGGGTGCCTGTAGTCCCAGCTACTTGGGAGGCTGAGCCAAGAGAATTGCTTAAGCCTAGGAGTTGCAGGTTGCTGTGAACTGTGAGGCCACAGCACTCTACCCAGAGTGACAGCGTGAAGCTCTGTCTCAGAAAAAAAAAAAAAAAAGATGGTGAACAGGCAGTTGGGAAATTAGGATAATGTGTCTTCACGAACACAGAGAGAGGTGTTGAAGTGGGATTACATGAGGATGGAGTTGAGGGTGGACACAGGATGCTGAGAAGGGGATCTCGAAGACAGGGAGGCACACGGGAAATGCCAAGAGCAGGGGTGAGGAGCCCAAGGGCAGATGCAAGATTCTGTTTCCCAGAGACCCCCCCCATCGTCATGCCCCCTGTGCTTCTGGAATGACGGGTGCGCTCAAACACATAAAGACAACCTCAAATCTCTGCATACTGAAACTCTGAAGAGATAAGAGAAAAATCTTGAGAACAGAAAATCATCTTACTTTTTATACTCATTTTTCTTCAATTTACAACTAATGTTTCCTTAAGAAAAGCCATTTTTTTCATCCCTGTGCATTTTGTCTGAAGAAATAACAGCAGCACCCACGTCTCTTTAAATTGGAGATTTTTCCCCCCAGGAAACACATGAGCATGTGTGGTCTTGACTTGCCGTTGTCACTTCAACTTTCTAAACAAGTTCCTCACGCTTCCAGTTAGGTATTTTCAAAGCACCATTCAATTGGATTTTTTTTCTCTTTGAAGAAAAATAAAAGTATGCTAACCTATTGATAGTTACACACAACCAACTACATGTAAAACCACATGTCTAATTTAAATTTGCTGCAGACATCTTTGTTTCAATCAAAAACATCAATTCAATGTGTTGACTTTAATCACAGTTTTCTTCATGAAAACCCACAGAATCTGAGAGAATTCTTTGAGCAACATAAAAGAAAGGTGTTAATATTAAATAGATTAAAATGGAAAGCTGCAGCCCACGAGATGGAAATCCTGGTCCATTTTATGAAGTATGACTCTTTCCCCCAAAATGACTTGAACAGAGAAACTGAGGGCTGAGGTTTGGGATGTATGATTTTTGTTGTTTTTGTTGTTGTCTTGGTCCAGTGGGCTACTTGTACTGGCTGCAAGTTTGGTCTGGGCCTCACAGGATTAAGTGTTAATGACAGGGCAGTCCCCTCATTGGCCAAAGCAAGGAGGCCTGGTTAACTTGTGATTTGAGGGTAAACTGGACAGATGTGTCAGATACATGCCAGCCCCTGTGTTAGTGGCAGGGGCCTCCTGCTCAGCTGCAGCTGAGCTGAGAGTCAGGCAAGTCTCCAGTTTGTCACTCCAGCCCCAGCTGATAGCACCAATACCCTCAGCTTCTAAGCCTAGGCTTCCCATGTTCTGAGCCTGTGAATCACACCACTTAGACAGGGAAACCTAAGCTCAGAGAGCCCCAGGGCTTGGTGTGAGATTAGTCTAGTTTTGGAAGCCTGAGAAGGGGTTTAGGGGAAGCCTGGAAGCTTCTCCACACCCCTCAGGCTGTCCAAGCCTTCCTCAAACCTTTCTGTCCTCTTCTGATTTCTGAAATCTTATAACTGTTTCAATTTCCTCTGTCACATTTCTGTTTCTCCGCCCCTTGTCACACATCTCTGGCCAACTCTATCCCAGAACCTGTACCGTCTCTGATCATGAAACACACACATAGTCCCCCACCCCACATTCCTGCCAGGCCTGCCGGGTTCATCCTCCCTTCAGCCTGGTCTCAGTAACCTTCCCATGCTACCTCAGGCCTCACCTCTACTGCTGTCATGTCAAAATCATAAGGGTAACACAGGCTTCTGCGTCGCCAGCGTTTGCTACGCCCCAGGCAATGTGCTAAGAACGTAACATACGTGATCGCAGATCTTTCTCACAACAGCAGGATAAGATAGATACGCTGTCTGAATTTGGCAGACAAGTAATCAAAGAAGTTAAGTAGCTTGCTTAGCAGAACAAAACTCACTCTGGGAGGCTGAGGCAGGTGGATTGCTTGAGTCAGGAGTTCAAGACCAGCCTGAGCCAGAGCAAGACCTCATTTTTTAAAATAGCCAGGAGTTATTGTGATGGGCGCCTGTAATCCCAGCTACTTGGTACTTGGGAGGCTGAGGAAAGAGGATCTCTTGGCCCAAGAGTTTGAGGTTGCTGTGAGCTATCATGCTACAGCACTCTACCGAGGGTGACAAAGTGAGACTCTGTCTCAAAAAAACAAACAAAAAAACAGAAAAACTTGTGCTACAGTTAGGATTCAAACTTAAGACCAAAGGAGGCCAAAATCACAGTCCTTAATTGTCCCTTACAATGAACTGGAAGCAAAGGGATCATAGAAATAACCTAGAATCTTAAAGCTGTTACATTGAAATTGGTTGGTTTATTGGCCATGTCATTTTAACCATTCCAAATCCCTTTAGTCCTGCCTTCCTCCAGCTACGAAGAGAGAGACCAGTCTGTGCAATGTCCAGTCAGCTTCATGCATGAGCAACCTGGCGGTGTCTTGCCTCAGCCTGTGTGGCCTCCTCTCACTTCCCGCCCTGTGACTTCTCTGGTGTCACACCATGGGACACCATGGCATAATATTTCCACACAAGCAACTCAAAACACTGGGAGTTAAACTCCGGGGGCCACTCATGACCAGCGGCAGATAGGGGCTGATAAAATAAATGTTTCCTTCCATCCCCACAGTGGATCCCACGCTGGAACAATTTCATACGGCTCCTCAGAAAGTGCCACTGCCTCAGTCTGTTTGCTCGTGGCCATGGCCAACCCAACAACATATCATTATATTTGCTTTCCTTCCTTCTCTTTCACTCTTGCTTATCCCTCATTCCTGCCTCCTGAGACTACATCAAGAGTATAGCTTCTGGCTCAGCACCTGTAGAGCGCCAGCCACATACACCAGGGCTGGCGGATTTGAACCCAGCCCGGGCCTGCCAAACAACAATGACAGCTGCAACAAAAAAATAGCCGGGCATTGTGGTAGGCGCCTGTAATCCCAGCTCCTTGGGAGACTGAGGCAAGAGAATCACTTAAGCCCAAGAATTTGGGGTTGCTGTGAGCTATGACAGCACAGCACTCTACCAAGGGTGACATAGTGAGACTCTGTCTCAAAAAAAAAAAATTAAATTAAAAAAAAAAAAAAAAAAAAAAAAAATATATATATATATATATATATATATGCCTTTGTCTCTGGCTCTGCTTTTGGGAAAGTCCAGGCAGGTGAACAGAGAAGCGCCTATTTCTTAAGAAAGCAGGTTCACCCCTTCACATACTGTTCCCTACTAGTGACCATGGTGATTTTTCTCTCTGTTTCTGTTCAGTATTTTTCATCCTGGAGACATAACGGGACCCCACGCCTCCCTCCTCTTTCCAAAGTCACTACCAATTAAAATGTCCCGAGGAGGGGGCACCTGTGGCTCAGGGATTAGGGCGCCAGTCCCATATACTGATGGTGGTGGGTTCAAACCCAGCCTGGGCCAAACTGCAACAATAAAAAAAATAGCCATGTTGTGGCGAGAGCCTATAGTCCCAGCTACTCGGGAGAATCGCCTAAGCCCAGGAGTTGGAGGTTGCTGTGAGCTGTGACACCACAGCACTCTACCGAGGGTGATAAAGTAAGACTCTGTCTCTACAAAAAAAAAAAAAAAAAAAAAAAAAAAATGTCTGAGGAGATCTGATAGTAGGAGAGAGGACGACCAACATCTCTGAATCAAAGGCTTTCTAAGGGCAGGGCTTTCATGAGGTAGATGAAGATGTGAATTTAAATAGATGACACAAGCTTTTTCTGCTACAAAGATAGAATTATTATTTGGGGGAAGAAGGCTGTCTCAGAGCTGACAACAAAAATTGTGGCTCATCACCTAAATGCAGGCATTGGGATTGGGGCTCTGCGCCTGTCCCTCACCTGCTCCCACCAGGCTTCTGGGCGTTTCTTTCCCTACAGCAGACACTGGGCCGGGCTCTTGGTTTCCTTAAGCCTTTGTTACTTTGTTACTTTTAATCAACATAGCTGGTAGCTGGCAGCTGTTTCTCCTCCCCCCTCCCCCCCCAACCCCCAATAGAGAGGTCAGTGCCATCACTGTCAGCCTGAAGACATACTGCCTAGGGAAACCAGGAAGGTGAAACAGGTGGCGGGGGGGGGGGGGGGGGGGGGGGGGGGGGGGGGGGGGGGGGGGGGGGGGGGGGGGGGGGGGGGGGGGGGGGGGGTTGGGTTGTCGTGGGGGGGAGGGTGGGGGTCTGTGCGTCTAGTAACGTACCGACGAGCACAAGCAAAAAAGACGACAAGCTGACCATCAGCAACAAAAACAAATATTCACATTTATAAAATCTCTCTCTGTGTTTATATCCTTTCCCACATACTTTAGAGCTTTTTTTTTTTTTTTTTTTTTTCTTAAAAGGGACATTCAGGAAGGTTTGTGGCCACATTTGTGGTATAGTTTTTTTTTTTAATTGTATTTAACAGCAAAACCAAGTCTGGGTAACTAGAGCAATGAGTCAGCTGCTGCTTGGGTGTGTAACACTGCCTGGTATAGGCAGTGCCAGCCAGAGGTTTGAACCCAATCTTCCCTATTTTTATCTCCTCATTTCTTGCAGTCTTGTATAGTTTACTTAAGGATCCAAGTCTTCAGGAAGAGCATGTGGTTGGCCCACATTGGGGCACAACCTGCAGCTAATTGTATGGGATAGTAAGACGAAAGAATCTTCCAGAAAAATGTTATAGTTGCATCTCCAGCTTTCCACTGGAATAGCTTTACCATTCCACCCAGATGACACAATGTGATGGAGAAGTAATTGCTCAAGAGGAAACTGGGTTGATGTGAGGGAGGGGGAAAGGGGAGGCCAAACAAACGTCTGCTTCATGGGCCTAACTAGGCCAATGGACATGGGCTCCTAAGCCCCAGGATGCCTGGAAACACCCCACCTGAGAGCAAGGAGACCCACATGCTTCAGGACATGACAAGAGTGGGTGGGACCCTTGAAGGACAAATCGTCGCCTTCAGCATTTTTCTGCCCTGCTTAGCACCACTCGCCAATGCCTGCATAGGCCTCTTCCCAGCTATCAGCCAGGTGACCGCCTGCAGCTCTCAGGGTATATGGGTTCTTTGATCATCACGAATATTTTGTGCCTGAGATATTAGTCTGTAGGACTGTGTGCTACTTTCAAGTTGCTCCTTTTTTGCTTCAGCTGAAGAGGTGCAATTCTGTGTCAGTGTTTTTATCACACTCTTCTTCTAGTCCAAGGATTCATTATTCCTGTCGTGGACCTGAGGGCTCCTGTCATTTCATGTTCTGTAGCAACATGAAACTTTTCAGAGATAAAACATGGCTGTGGAGTGATTGCTAAAGTTCATCTTGCGACTGAATACATGGGTTAATTTCTGCTCTCTACATCCTCTGCCCTTCACATCTGGTTGGTTCCAGTGAGAAAATGTTTTCAGAATTCTCCACATTTATGCTCTCAGTAAATGGTTAAAAATACACACACATTAGGAACATTTGAGATCATCATTGTGAAGTGAGACATTTCTTTGATTTCTATTTTTTAAAACACTTTTAACATCAGGATCAATCAAATTAACTGTAAATCCATTTACTGGGAAGACACTAATTTAAGCTGCTATGGTAAGTTATCTGTATTTTATTTTGGAAGCTTACAGCACAAAAATCAATCTGCACTTAAAATGGAAAAAAACAAAACAAAACTAAAACAACTAAGTATTTTATTGGCATTATTTTGTATTTTGTCATCCTATGATCCCAACATTATTTTTTGATATACCTGTGTTGGCTCCCCCAATTCCAATTAGAATTTTGTACTTCCGGATGACACTACTGTATACCATCTCTCTAACCCTCAAACTACATACTAACAACATACCATCTACTACCCCAACTACATACCATCTCTCTAACCCTCAAACTACATACCAACTACATACCATCTACTACCCCAACTACATACCATCTCTCTAACCCTCAAACTACATACCAACTACATACCATCTACTACCCCAACTACATACCATCTATATAACCCTCAAAGATCTAGCATAGGGATTTAGAAAACAGTTTTCATTTAGAAATAGTTTTATAATTACAAAACATTTTCAGAAAGAGTAGTATGAAGATGAAAAAATATCAACAGTACAAAGAATGCCCACATGCCTTTTATTCAAATTAAACTTTTACCCAAAATATTTTAAACAATTTATCCCATTTGCTTTATTGTGGTTATGTACATGCTCACCTGTGTTTTATTTTCTGGATCATTTGTAAGTAAGATGGCATGAGTATTTCTTAAGAATAGAGATATTCTGTTACTGACCACTGTAGTTAATCCATTTGATAGAAGACTTTTTTATATAATCTACTTTTTGTATTCCAATTTTGCCTATTCATGCAATAAAGTATTAATTGCATTTTTCCCCCTCCTTGCAGAATCCACTTCAGGATCAATTATTGTATTTAGTTATTTCATCTCTTTATTTCCCTTTAATTATAAACATTTCCATTATCTTTTTTGACATTAGCATTTTTGAAGAATAAATCTCTTTCCTTTGAAATAGAGCAATTCTCATGTTTTTGGTCTGATGTTTCCCAATGACTTGGCTAAGATATAAGGGATGTGCTCTTCTCCGTGGGACACACCTGGACACACATGTCGTCCATCTGCCCTTGCCTAGTGATGTCAATTTGATTGCCCAGTCAATGTCTTATCCAATATCAGCCTGTTTTGTTACCAATCAGCAGTCAGTGGCAATAATCTTGATGATCATATAAATACCTGGCTCCTTATGTAAATTTCCTCCTCGATTGATGATCCATCAATGATTCTTGTTTGATCCAATTTTTACTATGATGCTCACAAAATCACAATTCTTCAACTCCACCATAACCTTTGTGTTCAACATTTGACCCTCCATCTTATGTATGTACATATGTATATATCTACTTGTTTATATTTCACTTATCTATATATTATGTATCACCTATGTATTTATTATCTATCAATAATCTACCTACTTATAATTGGTATAGACTAATAGAATGCATTTCTCCCAATGGTTTAAAATTCACATTTTCCTCTTAATTATTTAGGCACTCACATTTTTCTGGATTTGGCCAGTGGTTTGTGATATGTCCCTATCATTTTTTAAGCATCTCTTTACTTTCTGATACCAAAAGATGTTCTATGTCTAAGCCCAGGAAGCTCCCATTGTTCTGTGGACCCGTTGTTCTCTTAGTGGGCATGGTATTGGGGACCATGTTCTGTGTTCTGCATATAGCCAATGCTTTTGTATATACAATACATCATTAATGTTTTTGGCAATAATTTTGTTAATGATGGTTAGTGATATTTATATTTAACCACCTTCTTACATGTTACTCTTACATGAGTAACATGTTCTATAGACATTTTCTTGGGGGGGGGAGGGGGCGGTATGAGATTGAATACCAATTTTCACATGACCAAAGTTAAAAAATGTCTTTTAAAGACCCATTACCCCTGTGGATCCATTTTGTTTCAGATCATAAGATCTCTAGCCGCAAACTGCCTTGGTGATAATCTCTTCACAAATAAATCTTCTGTGGTCAGGCTTTGCTTCCTGCTGTAGGGCTCCTTTCAATGTGAGCTTTGTGCTTGGTTTGGCTGATGTGGATACTGAAAACTGAAGTAGAGGAAAATGGACAAAAATGTTAAGTGTATCCTTGCTTAAGAGGAATGAGTCATTTTGGACCTCAATTACACAGGGGCATAGAAATATACAGCCTTTCTTTCTCTTTGCCACATTGAATCAGTGATGTTAGCATCTTTTTTTCCCGTCTCTTGGCTAAGTCATAAGGTACTAAGAGTCTGGCTGGAATCAAATGCTGTGGTATATATTCAAAGGCAAGTCCTAATATAGGTAGAACATTCCTTTCTCCAGCAGCCAGGGAAAAGAGAGAAGACTGGAATATTTTTTTTCTGCACCACACATAACATAATAAAGATCACTTTTTGTAAACTTTGTCTTTTGATTAAACGTTTGTCTCTTTTCATTTTTAAGGTCTACTTTCTCCATGATGTTACCAAGTGAAACACAGGAAAAAGTTCTTGGTTTTATTATTACTTACAATTAATTGTTTGCCTGGGCTTTTATATAAACTTTATTTTCTCTTTATTCATGAAAATAGTTGAGTCTCTATTTGCCTTAAAATTTTCAAGACAGTGATCAAGTTAAAGTATTGAAAATTTGATGAAAGTCGCATGCATGATATATAGCTCTGGAACTAGGAAGATTTTTATTTTTAAATATTGCTTTGATAAACACATTCTGATGCCATATATTTTGGTAACAACTTTGCATTTTCATTATTTACTTTTTGTGTCTCTACCAGTTGCTTTAGCAATTATGTTTCACTTTATTTTATAGTATCCAAGTAGTTAAAGTCTCTATCTTCAAATCTCTTCTCCATGGTTATGAAGCTTTATTAAGACGTATGCAATATATATAGAGTGTATATATATGTGTATATATATATATACTCCATATATACATACACATATATACACATATATGCTGCATATGTATGTATATACACACATATGTGTGTGTGTATATATATATATTCTCCATATATACATACACATATATACACATATATGCTACGTATGTATATATATAGTCTTTACAGTATATAAAGACTAAAACTAGATTATATAATCTAGAGAACCATAAAGTGACTGAGAGAACACCTATACTTTTCACTAGATTTACTTATATGTTAAACTTTTGTAGAAATGTTCCTATCATAGAATAGTAAACTTTGTATGAAACTTAAAGATCACCGAGCTCCAATCCAAAATCACTGCATAATTAGTCTTTCAATATTTCAGATGCCCCTGATCTGACAACTGCTCGAACTTCTGCATCCCTGGGGAATATGCCATTTCAGGAGCAATCATTCTTAGACAGAGGTCATCTAGGAATTCTCTGAATTACTGAATCAACTTATTATTCCTGTTATTATTATTTAATCAAAATTGGTTCACCTCTTTTTCAAAGACACCAATATTTTCTAAACTTTCTGTTTACCAAGGCAGATCTTAAACCATTGAACGCTACACAGGCCTAGGAATAGAATTATTACGTTTTCTTCCCATTTTATGGTTGATTTTCATACAAAAAATTTGCTCTGTTGATCCATATTGACCCTAAGGTCTGTCTTGTATTTTAGATAAATAAAAATGAAACCAATACGTAAACAGGTACAAATCCACATGAAAGAAAAACGCAAGTATAGTTTAGCAGGGAGGAGTGGAGAGAACAAAGGGGGAGGAAGGAGGGAGGGTGATTGGCAGGATCTCACCTAATGTGCGCAGTGAGAGTGTGTGCAGCATGCCCCCCAGCTGAAATTCACCTCAGAAATGAAAAAAATGTGACCTAAACATTTGTGACTATATATATATTATAACTAATATATATATTAGTGTAACTAATATATATATTTTATTGTTTGGGATTCATTGAGGGTAAAAAGAACTAGGTTACACGAATTGCATTTGTTAGGTAAAGTCCCTCTTATAATTATGTTCTGCCCTCAAGGTTGCACTGTACTGTGACCCCCCCCCATGCCCTCCCTCCGGCCTTCTCCCCACTCCCTCATTCCCTTGTCTCCAACCATGTATTAGATCATCTACTGCCTTCACGTTAGAATTGAGTACATTGGAATCTTACTTCTCCATGCTTGTGGAGCTTTACTAAGAAGAATGCCTTCAAACCAGGTTAATACAAAAGGTATAAAGTCTCCATCTCTTTTAACTGATAAATAGTATCCCATGATATAAATATACCACAGTTTGTTAATCCAGTCCTGGGTTGGTGGACATTTAATTTGTTTCCACATTGTGGTGATTGTAAATTGAGCTGTGATAAACAGTCTAGTGCAAATGTCCTTATGATAAACTGTTGGGTTTTTTTTTTCCCCCTCTGGGTAGGGGACCAGTAATGGGATTGCAAGATCAAATGAGAGGACTAATTTGAGTTCTTCGAGGGTTCTCCATACTTCCTTCCAAAATGGTTGTATAATTTTGCTGTCCAACCAGCAATGTAAAAGTATTCCCTTCTATCCATATCCATGCCAGCATCTTCAGCTTTGAGACTTTGTGATGTGGGCCATTCTTACTGGGGTAACGTGATATCTTGGGGTAGTTTTGATTTGCATTTTTCTGGTGCTTAGGGACAATGAGTATTTTTTCAAATATGTTTAAAACATTTGTCTGTCTTGTTTAGAGAAGGTTGTGTTCTTGTCTCTTTCCCAGTAATATATGGGATTGTTGGCTCTTTTGTTGATTGAGTTCTCTGTAGACCCTAGTTAGCAAGCTCTTGTCTGATTCATAATATGCAAATATCTTTTCCTATTCTGAGGTTGTCTATTTGCCCTGGTTGTTGTCTCCTTAGCTGTACAGAGCTTTTCAGTTTAATTAAGTCCCATTTGTTTATTTTTCTTATTGTCGCAATTGCCACAAAAGTCTTCATAAAATCTTTCCCTAGGTCTATATCCTCAAGTGTTTTCCCCCACACTTTCTTTGAGGATTTTTATTGTTTAATGCCTTAGATTTAAATCTATCATCCATCTTGAATCAATTTTTGTAAGTGGACAAAGGTGCAGGTCCAGATTCATGTGGTTATCCAGTCTCCCAGCACCATTTATTGAATAGGGATTCTTTTCCCCATTGTATGTTCTTGTTTGGTTTATACAAGTTCAGGTGGTTGTAAATTGTTAGTTTCATCTGATGGTTTTCTATTCAGTTCCAAATGTCAATGTCTCCATTTTTGTGTCAATACCATGTTGTTTTGATGACTATGGGCTTATAGTACAGCCTAACGTCTGATAGGGTGATGCCCCACGCTTTGTTTTTATTACTAAGAATTGCCTTGGCTATATGGAATTTTTTTCTGGTTCCATACAAAAGAAAGAATTATTTTTTCCATATTTGGAAGTATGATGATAGTATTTTAATGAGGATTGCACTGAATCTGTAGATTGCTTTGGGAATTATAGACATTTTAACAATGTTGATTTTTCTAAGCCATGAGCATAGTACGTTCTTCCATGTGTTAATATCTTCTGCTATTTCTCTCCTTAAGGTTTTGTTATTTTCTTTATAGAGATCCTTAACCTCTTTTGTTAGATATATTCCTAGGTCTTTGCTTTCTCCTTCCTTCCCTCCCTCCCTCTCTCCCTCCTTCTCTCTCTTTTCTTTTCCTTCTTTCCCTCCCTTCCTTCCTTCCTTCCTTCCTTCCTTCCTTCCTTCCTTCCATTCAAAGCTACTATGAAGAGAATTGTTTCCTTGACTAGCTTTCAATTTGCCTGTTTATTGACATATACAAAGGCTAGTAATTTGTCAATGTTGATTTTATATCCTGAGAAATGATTGTATTTTTTGATCACTTCCAGGAGTCTTGTGATTGAGTCTTTGTAATACACTAATAAGATCATATAATTGGCAAAGAATGAGAGTTTAACCTCCTCTGCCCCCATTTGGATGCCTTTTATTTCATTTTCTTGCCTGATTGTATTGGCCAGAACTTCCAGCACTATGTTGAATAGTAGTGGTGATAGGACAACCTTGTAAGAGGTGAAAGGTGCGGGTCCAGTTTCATGTGGTTATCCAGTTCTCCCAGCACCATTTATTGAATAGGGATTCTGGTTCCAGTTCTATGCGGAAAAGCTATCAGTTTTATTTCATTCAACATAATATTAGCTGTGAATTTGTTGTGGATGGCTTTGATAACATTCAGAAATGTGCCACCTATGCCTATATGCTTAAGTGTTTGAATTAGAAAAGTGTACTGAAATTTATTGAATACTTTTTCTGTGTCTATTGAAAGGATCATATAGTCTTTGTTTTTACTTCTGTTGATATGATGAATTATGTTTATGGACTTGCCTATGTTAAACCAGCCTTGAATTCCTGGAATGAAACCTGCTTGATCATGATCTATGAATTATTTAATGTGAAGCTATTTTTTAATCTATTTTTAATCATTTTTTAATCTATTGGCTAGGATTTTACTGAGAATTTTTGCATCTGTACTCATTAGTGAAATTTGTCTGAAGTTCTCCTTTTTAGTTTTTTTTTTTTTTTCTGGGTTTGGTATTAGGGCAATGTTTGCTCCATAGAATGTGTTGGGGAAGATTCTTTCCTTCTCAATTTTTTGGGATAATTTCTGAAGTATAGGTATTAGTTATTCTTTGAAGGTTTTATAGAATTCTGATGTGAAGCCATCTGGACAAATTTTGTTTGTTTGGAGGGGTTTATTTATTTTTTTTAAATTGTTGCAGATTCATCAAGGGTGCAAAGAACCAGGTGGTTACATTGATTCCATTTTTTTAGGTAAAGTTCCTCTTACAATTGTGTCCTGTCCCCAAAAGGTGTGTCACACACCATGAACCCAACCCCTCTTTCCCTCTCTGTGTTCTCCCCTTCTGCCACCTCTTACCATGTACTAGATCGTTAATTTTTCTCATATTGGAATTGAGTACATAGGATTCTTGCTTCTCCATTCTTGTGATGCTTTACTAAGAATAATGTGTCCCACATTAGAGACTTTATATTATTTCTTCTATCTCAGTGCTTGCAATTGGTCTGTTCAGGAGATCTATTTCCTATTGGTCAAGTCTAGAGAGGGTATGATTCCAGATATTGATCCATTTCCTCCACATTGTCAAATTTCTGGGCATAGAGTTTCTTATAGTATTCAGAGGTAATCTCTTGTATCTTTGTGGCATCTGTTGTTATTTACCCTTTATTATTTCTTATTAAGGTTATTAGAGATTATACTTTTCTGTTTCTGGTTAATCTGGGCAAAGGTTTATCAATTACATTTACATTTTCCAAAAACCAACTTTTTGTTTTGTTAATTTTCTGAATGATTCTTTTGTTTTCAATTTCATTAACCTCTGATTTAATTTTGATTATTTTTTTTCTTCTGCTGAGTTTGGGACTAGATTTTTCTCATTTTCCAATACCTTAAGATAATTCATGAGTTTCTTGATGCACTCTTCTTCTATTTTTCAAATGTAGGCATCTAATGTGATAAATTTCCCTCATAAGACTGCTTTTGCTGTACCCCTCAGGTTTTGGTAATTTGTATCTTCATTGTTGTTATATTTGAGAAATTTGATAATGTTCTCTATTATCTTTTCCTGAACCCAACTATCATTCAGCATAGGTTGTTTAATTTCTATGCCTTTGTGTGGGGAGGAATATTTTTGCTGGAGTTGAGTTCCACCTTTATTGCCTTGTGCTCTAAGAAGAGACAAGGAATAATTTATATTGTTTGAATTTTGCTATGGTTGGATTGGTATGCTGGGATGTGATCTATTTGGGAGTATGTTCCATGGGTTGATGAGAAAAATGTATATTTCCTAGCTTTGGGATGATGTGTTCTGTGTATGTCTATTAATCCCATTTATTCTAGGGTCACATTTAATTCCTTTTTATCTTTGTTTAGTTTCTATTTAGAGGATCTTTCCAGATCTTCAGAGAGGTGTTAAAGTTCCTTGCTCTGATCCATCAAGGTCTGTTTCATAAATTTGGGATCATTTAAGTTGGGTGCATAGATATTTAAAATTGAAATGCCTTCTTGTTGATTGCTCCTTTGACCAGTATGAAGTGTATATCTTTGTCTTTCTTATCTTTAGTTGCTTTAAATCTACTTGTATCTGAAAATGAGATTGCAACCCTTCCTCCCTTCTGATTTCCATTTGCTTGAAATACTGTTTTCCATTCCTTAACTCTGAGTCTTGATTTGTCTTTCAAAGATAGGTGTGTTTCTTATAGACATCATATGGATGGTTTGTGCTTTTTATCCAAAGAAACAATATAAGGATGGTTTGTGCTTTTTTTTTTTTTTTTTTTTTCTAAACAGCCAGCTCTTGTCTCTTCAGTGGAGAATTCAAACTATTGACATTTATTAAGAGAATTGATGTGTGGTGGAATTTTATTTATCTTATTTTGTGAAAATCAGTTGTGTAGTTTTATCCTTTGTGCCATTGTGGAAGCTAATTTTTGACCTTTAGCTTTTGGGTGTTTCCATTTGGCAGTCCATTGTGATGGTCAGTGTTGAGAATAGGTCTATGTATTTCTTGTAGAGCTGATCTTGTTGTGGCAAATTTCCTAAGTGTTTGTATGTCTGCCAAAGATTTTATTTCTCCACCATTTGAAGCTTAGTTTAGCAGGACACAGAATTCAAGGCAGAAAATAGTTTATTTAAAAATGTTGAAGGTAGATGATCATTCTTTTCTGGCTTTGAAAGTTTCAATTGAAAAGTCTGATGTCATCCCAATGGCTCTACCCCTGTAGGTCTTGACTGTTTGCAGAATATTCTCTTTCATCTTGACTTTAGACAAGTTAATTACATTAAATAATGTCTTGGAGAAGCTCTGTTTGAGTTGAGATGACCCAGTGTTTGATATCTACCTAAAGGGAGTATGTTGAGATCTTTAGTAAAACTTGGAAAGTTTTCATTTATCATAGTCTCCAGTAGGGCTTCCATTCCTTTGGGATGATCTTCAGAGATCCCTATTATTTGTATGTTTGAATGCTTCATGAAGCGTTGTTTTTATCTAATTGACTGTTCTGCTTTCTCTCTTCTTTCTGCCTCTTTAACTACCTGACTTAAGTAAAAAATATAATCTTCTAGCTCTGAGGTTCTTTCTTCTCCATGGCCAAATCCATTTCTGATTCTTTCTACTGCATATTTTAAATTCCCTTTATGTCAAATCCATTAATTCTCTATGGGTGGAGTCTTCTGTACTACCTGCCTCATGATCACTTGAAGGAGTTGCTCTGTTTGGTGCCTGACTTTTCCTATTGGTTCCTCTTCATGTGTGCTTTCTTATTGTTCATCTCCTTGTCCTCCTTTTTCCTTCTCACTTCCTCCTTTGTTTCAAATTACCTTGTCTCAGAACTTAGGTGTTGAAGTGGCCTCTTGGTATAAGGCCAAATGAAAGGAAAGTGTAAAGAGTGAGGAGGGAGAAACAAAAGAAAAAGAAAGAAGAAAAAAGAAGAAAAGAGAAAAAGGAAAGAAAAAGTAAAAGGAAGGGGGATGAAAGAAAGAAATTGAGGAATTAGAGAGAAGGAAGACAGAAAAAGGGAATGAGACTGATAGAAGAAATGGTATTGATTGGCATGTTGCTAAGGCCATTCCTCTAACTCAAGGATTTTGAGGGATTGGGCTGAGTGAGTTCCTCGAAACACAGGAACTCCTTACCAGTCAGAAAATTCAGACTCTTCCTGTGCCAAAAATAAGAAGAGAAAGAAAAGAGCAAAAACAAAAAACAAGAAGGAAAAATAAAATAAGAATAAAAAGAAATATAACAATTCTGCAATTTGGACTTGCCAATACATTCTTCCCAGGGTCAAAGGCAGAAGGGCTCCCTAGACTATGATCTCTTGGCCTTCTTGCACCAGACTACTGCCTTGACCTCCCTGCTATATCATGGCTGTGCCACCCCAGCTCTCAGCAACAAAAGAAAAAAAAAAGAATAAATAAGAATAGATGAGGGAAATTAAAAATACAGTTGTATCAAATAAAGGAAAGCGAGGAAAGATGAAAAAGGAAAGAAACAAGGAAAACTAAAAAAAAAAAAAAAAGAGGGGCTATCTTAGCCATTGCATCAGTGATTTATGTGGGGAAGAGTAGAAAAGAGTCTCTAACAAAATAAAAAATGAAGAGGAGTGAAATAGAGAGAATAAATCAGGCTAAAATACCTAAGCAAAATATGCAGAAGCCCTTACTCTTGATGAATGTAATAATGGAAGTTAAGAATAGAACCAACCACACAAATTAGCAAAAAACCAAAACATAACAAAACAAAAAATGCACTAATTGCCAAAAATAGCAGCAACGTCAGCAAGAAAGAGAAGAAGAAAAAAGAAATATTAGAAGGGACCAACTTTAATAGGAATATATATATTGCAATATGTTTCACGGACACTAAGTAGCACTGTGGTTTTTTAGGGGACAGAGAAAACAGACGGCAACCTCTCTCTAGTTCCCAGGCATGGTCCTGGTTCCCAAATTAGTTGCCCTTGGTGATAATCTGAATGTTTCCTGGTTTTCAGACCTGGTTGGATTGGAATCATGAAGCTCTCCAGAGGCAGGTCTCACAGTGCCCCCCTGACAATAGTTCCCATGGAATGCAGGAGCCACTGAATCTGTTCCAAGAATGGAGTTCTGATCCCAGAAAGTAGAACAAAGATGGTCATGCTTTAGGCCCATGGTAAGGACTTTCTCATGACCTTCCCACAATGGCAGGCCATTGGCAGCTGGGACCTTCCCAGTATGGCTGTCTTGCCTGCCACCAAACCAAGGGCACATCCACTCCCACTGGCACTCAGATCTCTCAGCTGTATATTGTTCCTGTCTGTCTACTCTTCCAAGCTTTCCACTCAATGTGCAGCTTCCCCCAAATTTCTAAAACTGTGGAAAGTCTTCCTCCTGTCCCCAACTCTGTGTGTGTGGGTGGAAGGGATACCATTCCTGGCAGCTCCCAATCACTTGCCTAGTATATCAGATCTCCACTGTTCCAGATCAGATGCTATCTCCTATACATTATCACCTCCCTACACACCTTAAGCTACAACTAGGGGTAAGGTCTCTGCACCAGGCATGGCTGGATTCTCTTTCTGTCCCCAGTCATACTAGCATAGCTCAGCCTTATGATCCTTCTCATCTGCCATCTTGCTCCTCCCACTGTCTGTACCTGCATATAAACCTGAAATGAAATAATAAAAAATAAAAGTTTCTGTTCTATCATTTTCCAATTACCTATTTGTACCCAAGCATAAGATTTTATAGTTAATAATACTCAATTTCTTCTTAATGTTTTTGTTATTTTCCTCTAGCTGCTTGAAATATTCTTATGTACTGACTTGTTCAGTAGATTAACTATTCCTCTCATATCTCACACTGTTAACATGTTCCACATAAAACACTTTTTCATTTGGTCTTCATGACACATCCTCCTTTTCTTTCCCTTAAACTCTCTGATTTCTCTTTCTCAGTCATCTTGTAGGGTCATTATTTTCTGTCCATTGCTATTAATCCTCATGATCCCATTCTAAGCTTTTTTCAATTCTCTATACATACTCTCTAGCTTATTCTATTAATTTGCCTACAGGGCTTCTTAATCTGGAATCCAAGGAGGAGTTCCAGAAGGTTCACAACTATTGATGTGTATGTGCTCATTTTGTGCCATAACACCCATTAGGTTCTTAAAGGCAAGCATGAGAAAAAAGAAAAAAAATGTTTAAACTATATTGTCGATTCCTATGTACACTTCTCCATTTCAGCCTCTCTCTTAACCACTGATATTTCCAACCCCTGGGCTGCGGACTAATAACTGTCTGTGGCCTGTTAGGAATTGGGTCACACAGCAGGAGGTGAGCAGCAGAGTGAGCAAAGCTTCATCTGTATTTACAGCCATTTCTCATTGTTGCTTGCATTGTTCCACTTCACATGGGAGTTTTCACCCTACTGTAAACTGCATGTGGGATTTAGGTTGCATTCACCTTATGAGAATCTAATGCTTGATGATCTGAAGTAGAGCTGAGATGATGATGCTGGTGCTGGGACCATCTAGTTGCAAGAAAACAAGCTCAGGGCTCCCCCTGATTCTGCCTTATGGTGAGTTGAATAATTATTTCATTATATATTACAATGTGATAATAATATTATAGAAATAAAATGCATAATAAATGTAATGTGCTTGAATCACCCTGAAACCATCCCCTTATCCCGTGTCTGTAGAAAAATTTTCTGACATGAACCTTGTCCCTGGTGCAAAAAATGTTGGAGACCACTGATCTACCACAGTGAATTGCTCACCTCCCTTCAAAATCTGCTTTCTTTCCCGTGTTCCAGCTCAGTGAGTGACATCATTGTCCATACAGGGGTCTGTGCTGCAAGCTTAGAAATTCCACATGAATCCCCTTTTTCATTCTTCCCATGCAATCGATCCCAGATTTCTCTCAATGTGACTGTGTAAATATTTCACAGATCCCTCCATTACTCTATTCCTACTCAACATCTCTTGGCACTGCAACAGTTTTCTAAGTGGGTGCCCTGCTTCCAGATGTAGCCCCTCCAATCTGTTCTTTATTCCAAGAATTTTTACTAAAACCAGAAACATATATTACATGCTAGTATGAAAAGTATGCACTTGCTTCTGTTATTCCAGAAATAAACTAGAAACCACACCTTTGCCATGACAAGACTTTTAATGGTTGTGCTCTGTAGGCTGATCATGTTACACTCCCTCATTCTCAATCTGTGTTCTAGTCAAACTCCATTTCTATACTTTCTAAGAGGCCACGATCCCATCTCTAGAACTTGGAAGTTACTTTTTCTTCCACATGCAGCACTTGTTTTTTCTTCACTTATTCATTTTACGTATCATCATGGCTTATGTAGTACATCAATTCCACTAAATTGTGTCATATGCCTGATGGCTGATACCTCCATGAGGTAACTCCAGTGCTCTCAGTACTTTCCTTGACACAGCACTTACTTCACATCAACCCATGTTCCCATAATCTTCCAGAACATCCCTTGCACCAAAGGTCCCCAAATAAACATGTAGTTATGTAAAAATCAATTGTGCTGATGTGTAAAGGATGCTTCAAGAAATAACCCACAGGCACAGCTTCAATCAAGATACTGACACTAAATTCATCCCACAGGGAATTTTAGAGTGGTCACTGATATTTCCTCTGATTTATTTAAATGTACTTATCTGTCAGGCTAAAAATTCTCTAATAATGAGAACTGAGTCCTTTCTTTTTCACTATTTTATCCCTAACACAAGCCTGCCATAGTGCTCAATCAATATTATGTGATTCATAAATTTTCTTGTGTATCTGGGACCTTCACAATTTCAAACAAGGCTGGGCTGAACATAAAACTTTATATGGGGTGAATAGATTTACCCCGCTAGTTGACATTCATTAACCTATGCTCCTTGGGGAACGCATTTTAACAAGCTACAAATCCTAACTGTAGAGGTTTTCTCCATTGTGCCCGCATGCCTGTTATTAGAAATGTTGTCAAATGTTATACCTGTACTTTGTACTCTGCCTGTGGCAGAGATTAATCCAAAAGCTGCAGTCTCCCAGTGCTTTAAAAACAAATAGAGAGTTAAAAGCTCAGAACCTTAAATAGAACATCCTCCAAGTCCCAAGGAGTTCACAGTCCATTTAGGGAAAAACGTATGTAAGCAAATACCCCCCTCATAGCACCACAAGGGCCATAATAGAGAAAAGGTGGGAAAGGATCCTCAAGAACAACAACAAAAAAAAAAACACACACGCCAATTCTGTAGTTGGTCCACCGTGATCTATTCCCTGTGAACCCAGCATGGTTCCCAGTGATTACTAGTTTCCTTTCTATAAGCTCACATCTCAGGGGATTAACCATTTGCTCTGAGTCTAGAGCATTGCCTTGATTCTCTAACAATGAAAAAACTCTGAGAAATGAAAGAATAAAAGAAATAAGATCACATATCTATGGTTTTTGAAAGGCACCTTCTGAAACTTTTTGAAACCAGGTTAACATTTATTCTTCTTGAACATTTCCTTAATGATTACTGAAGGCAGCCAAGGGCTCTTAGCTACAAGTTCTCTCGGTACCTTACAACAATTCATCTGGGTCCAGAAAATTGGATTCATTTTGAGTAGCTAGGTGCTTTCTTACAATCTCTTCACTTATCTTTCAGTTTCAATTTCCCATACCCAATATATTTTCCACTCTTTCTGATCTGAAGATCATTCTCTTTGACAGGGAAGACAGAAATGAAACAGGAGATTCCTATTTTCTCTTTTTCTTGTTTGCTAACTTCATGCCATCTGCCCATAATCAAGAGGATTACTTCTCAGCTGTTTTTCTTCTCAGGGCAGAACTAAAAACATTCTTCTTGTCCTTGGCTTCTTCTGAACTTTAGTCTTCATGACAAAATCCTTTGGTTAGATAATAAATTTTTACATATTTATAATTCCTTGGTTGTCATATTTTTTCTGAGCCGAAATAAAGTTCTCCAACAATGTAACATCAATTGATAATTGTTTATAGATACTGGGAAGTCATTCATTGGTACTACTCTCTCATAGGTCTCTAGCTGAGGATAGTGTATGACTTCAAGATTTCCTTTCATGTAACATGTTCATAAATGGTCAGTAGCTACTACCAAATCTCTTCTTCTGGTCCCTGGAATATTTCCCTTTCCAGAAGTTTCTCTCTTTCTCCATTTCATCAATAATGTAGTTTTTTCCAGAGAAAGCATTGCAACCAGTTTATCTCTCTTGCAAGCGATTTTATGTATTAATAGAAGCAAATACTTGCATACATACATATATAGTAAAACCTCTGTAAATTGACCACCCAGGGACTATAACAAACTAGTCAGCATATGGAAGTGGTCAACATAAAGAACTAGGCCTATTGTATTGATATGTACTTGTGATGCATGTCCAGTCTATAAAAATCTCGTCAACTTTAGTAGATGGTCAATGTAAGGAGGTGGTCAACAATGGAGGTTCCACTGTATGTTATTTTTACAAGGGATGGTACACTAGTTTTCTAGGGCTGCCATAAAAAAATACAACAAAAAAGTTGGCTTCAACAATGGAAATTAATTTTCTCATGGTTCTGGAGGTCAGAAGTCCAAGATAAAGGTGTTGGTATGTTTGATTTCTCCTGAGGTTTCTCTCCTCGGCTTGCGGATGACAGATGTTGCATTGCCCTCACTTGGTTGCCCCTTGGCTTGTGTGCTTTTCTATGTACTAATTTCCTTTCTTTATAAGGGCATCAGTCATATTGCATGATTTTATTTTACCTTAATTACTTTTTTAAAAGCCATATTTCCAAATGCAGTCACATTTTGAAGTCCTAGGGTTTAAGACTTCAACATATGTATTTGGGGGAATATAAGTCAGTCTATAAGAGGTAGTTGTGGCATATGTACCCATGGAATATTATGGGTTAAGAAAGATGGAGACTTTACCTCTTTTATGTTTACAGGGATGAAGGCTAGAACATATTCTTCTTAGTAAGGTATCTCAACAATGGAAGAAAAAGTATCCAATGTACTCAGCCCTACTACAAAACTAATTTAGGGCTTTCATGTGAAAGCTATAACCAAATTATAACTTAAGACTAGGGGGAAGGAATAAAGGGAGGGAAGAGAGGAGGGAGGTGGGCAGAGGGAGGGTGAGTGGTGGGATTACACCTGTGGTGCTTCTTACAAGGGTATATGTGAAACTTAGTAAATGTAGAATGTAAATGTCTTAACACAATAACTAAGAAAATGCCAAGAAGGCTATGTTAACCAGTGTGATGAAGATGTGTCAAATGGTCTATAAAACCAGTGTATGGTGCCCCATGATCACATTAATTGTACACAGCTATGATTTAATAATAAAAAAAAGGCTTAAGAATATCATGTCAAATTTATGTAGCAAAGTATGAAGTTCTTAAGAATTAGGCACAATACTGTGTATTGTAAGAGATTAAAGATCTTTATAACATGTTTTTAAGCCAGGCAAGTGGCTCACACCTGTCATCCTAGCACTTTAGGAGGCTTAGATGGGTGGATTGCTTGAACTCAGGAGTTCCAGACTAGCCTGAGCAAGTGCAAGACCCTCTGCCTACCAACAATAGAAAAATTAGCTGGGTGTTGTGAGGGGAGCCTTTAGTTCCAGCTACTTGGGAGGCTAAGGCAAGAGGATCTCTTTAGCCCAAGTGTTTGAGGTTACTGTGAGCTGTGATGTCATAGCACTCTACCCTCAGCAACAGAGTAAGATTCTCACCAAAAAAGAGGAAGAAGGAGAAGGAGAAGAGAAGGAGGAGAAGGAGGAGGAGGAGGAGGAGGAGAAATATTTTTAAGGGAAAAAATGAGAACTGAATTTTGACAGACTACCTCTGTAGTCTATCTGTTAGAGTTTCTCTTATAAATTGAGGTGCATTCTGGTTGGGTTCATAGATATTAATAATTGAAATATCATCATATTGAGTATTACCCTTAACAAATATGAAGTGACCATTCTTATCCTTCCTTACTTTTGTTCGTTTAAAGCCTATTGTATCTGCAAATAAAATTGCAACACCTGCTTTTTTCTGATTACCATTTGCCTGAAATATGGATGACCATCCTTTCAGCCTGAGTCTATATTTGTCTTTTAACATAAGATGTGACTCTTGTATGCAGCAAATATCTGGCCTGAGCTTTTGTATCCAGTCAGCTAACCTGTGCCTCTTTAGAGGACACTTTAAGCCATTCACATTAATGGAGAATATTGATAAGTCTGGTAAAATTTTGGGTATTGAGTTTTTCTAAAGTCCAGTGGACATTTTTAATCCTTTCACCACTGTGGAAGTTGGAGTTTGATCAAAAGTTTCTGAGTGAGTTTACTTTTGTGGTAGAGGATTGGGCTGGTCATTATGGAGGATATGTCTGAGAATATCCTGAAGAACTGGTTTGGTAATGGCAAATTTCTTCAACATATGAATGTCATTAAAGTATTTAATTTCTCCATCATAAATGAAACTCAGTTTAGCTGGATACAGAATTCGGGGTTGAAAGTTATTTTGCTTTAGGAGATTAAAAGTCAATGACCACCCTCTTCTGGCTTGAAAAGTTTCAGCAGAGAGATCTGCAGTCATTCTAATATTGTTACCTTTGTAAGTAATGGATTTCTTACATCTGGCTGCTTTCAGAATTTTCTCCTTCATATTAACTTTAGTGAACTTAATTATGATATGCCTGGGGGATGTCTTATTGGGATTGAGTCATGCTGGGGTTCTGAAACTGCCTGCTATCTGAATTTCAGGATCTCTTGGCATGTCTGGAAAATTTTCTTTCATAATTTCATGGAGAGGGCCCTTTGTGCCTTGAGAGGCCACTTCATCACTTTCAGGGATTCCAGTGATGTGGATATTAGCCTTATTTGAATTATCCCAGAGCTCTCTGAGAGAATGATCCTCTTTTGCTCTCCATTTCTCTTCCTCTTTGAGAGTTTGGGAGTGTTCAAAGGCTTTGTCTTCAAAGTCAGAAATCCTTTCTTCTGCTTGCTCCACTCTGTTACTGAGGGATTCTACTGTATTTTTCAGATCTTTGTGGGCTACAAATTCTTGCTTCGGTGCGTCAAAATCTTTGGTAGTTTTGTCTTTAAATTTGTTAAATTCTTGAGACAACTTTTGAATTTCTCCTCAAATTTTTAATTCCAAATTTTGAATTGCTGCTCGAATTTCTAATTCCAAATTTTTCTCCATTTTATTAATCTTGTTTGCAATCCAAATTCTGAATTTGATTTCTGACATCTTGGCCAACTGTTTATGAATGGGATCTTCAGTTACATCTGCCATATCTTTCCTTGGGGGGGTTGATCTATTCATGTTATTCATTTCACCATAGTTTTTCTGCCCCATTGATTGTTTTACACCATTTGATTTTTCCCATGGAGCTTTGTCGAGAACCTGTATAGTGCTATGGCCTGAGAAACTGGGGACCTGTTAGGTGTGGTGGGGCTAAGTGGTTCTGTCTTGTTTTCAGCTGGTCTCTGTTCAACCCTAGTGAAACAGTTACTCTGGGTTGAAGTCTCAGCTGTGGAGAAATATCAGCAATTAAGTCACCCTGCTCCCAACAGGCAACAATTGGAAAAGGAAAATCAAACCTTCCTACAACCACACACCCAGGGCACCACCTGAATAGTCCTCAGGCGGTTAGCTCAGTTCAAAAGGTCCAAATCAATTGTCTCAGTCAGCACCTGTCTCAGGTGGGAGAGTTTGAAAGGTCTCTGGCAACTGGATCGCAGGGGTCTGGTGACTACTCTGATATGGCTTGCTCCAGTGCTGTGTGGAGTCAGGAGGAGCCATCCAGCAAA
>CAUYPK010106843.1:0-43931 GCA_963574355.1 Loris lydekkerianus
CTTTCATGTTTACATGGATGGAGCTGGAACATATTCTCCTTAGCAAAGTATCCCAGGAATGGAAGAAAAAGTATCCAACGTACTCAGCCCTACTATGAAGCTAAACTATAGCTTTCACATGAAGGCTATAACCCAACTATACCACAAGACCATGGGGAAAGGACCAAGGAAGGGGAAGGGAGGGGGGAAGTTTGGGTGGAGGGAGGGTGATGGGTTGGGCTCCATCTATGGTGCATATTTTTATCTATAATAATAAAAAAAAAAGAATGTAGAATCAATGGCACCCTTTCTTCCTCTTGATTTAGTTTTTTTTAGAGCTCTGTTTTGGAAAGCGTGATACTGGCCTAACTCATAAATTCACACTTTTATTCTTTCTATTCCTACTTTGTAAGTAGTATCCTGGGAAACTTCCTTGGAGAGGTTTTAACTAGGCTGGCTTCGGGAATTTTAGCTGCATTATCCCCCCCCCCCCTTATTTTAATGAAATCATCAAGGCAAGATACCTACTTTACAAAGGGGAAAAACGGTGAAAGGGCCAAGACACTTCTGTCTTCCAGTTCCACATTATCTCCCTGTAGACAAACCACATGGGCAGGCAAATTACAAGATAAGATTTGTGTTAAAAACAGAATAAGAATAAATAATGTTAAAATAATTTTTGTTCTTTGCTAGTATCTGATCAGAAAACAAACAAGAATCCCGCACACCAAAGCACCATTATCCCTGCCCTGAGACACAGCCCACTGCATCATTCATTTCTCTGGGCTAAGCCTATCTTGATGGTTTCTTTCTTCACAATATTTACTTTAGTGTCAGACACAAGTAAAAATTCTGGCTATTGGGATGTGAACCATTGGAGTAAAAATTCTGGCTATTGGGATGTGAACCATTGGTTGAGGGTTTCCAAATAAGACACACGCTTCATGTGGGCACTGCTGTGAACAGGCCTTTGAAGACGGCTTGGATGTGAGGCAGCTGTCTTCAGCCTCATGCTGACCTAGCCCAGCTGTCTTCAGCCTTACGCTGAACTAACTCCAGAAGAGGTGGAAAGATTAAATTTCCTAAGTCCCCACACTCCACTTCCATAACGCTATGCTCATGAGATAAATTTCCTGAGCTCATGTTTTATATGTTCTTTCTTTTTCTTCCTTCTCTGGCAGAAGTGGAGTATGAATGGTGGGAGGGAGTTGATCTCAGCAAAAGATGTCGCCCCCCATAGGCTCCCACTGAATTCCTGCCTTCTCATCTTAGTTTAATTCTTCCCTAGTTAAGAGGAAAGAACTCCATTTTCTTAATTCATACAATTATGTATAATTGCTGATCCTTTTTTCTTTCTTCTGACATCAGGCATAGGGTTCTTTTAATATTTTTGTTTGTTTGTTTAGTGCCAAGACATTTACATTCTACATTTACTAAGTTTCACATATATCCTTACAAGATGCACTGCAGGTGGGTTCTTTTAATATTGAGATTACATTAAAAAACACGGAGACTTTATATCTTTTATGTTTACTTGTATGGAGCTGGAACACATTCTTCTTAGTAAAGTATCTTAAGAATGGAAGAAAAGTTATCCAACATACTCAACACTATTATGAAGCCAATATATAATCACCTACACTTTCATGTGAATGATAAAACATGACTGTAGTCCAGAAAGGAGGGAAGAGAGGGAGGGGAAGAGGGAGGCCGGGAGGAGAGAGGGTACTGGTGGGTCCTCACCTAAGGTGCACAATGCAATGGTACGTTTCAAAACTATTAAGAGTATAAATGTCTGACCACAACAAATAAGTGAGGTGAAGGTTATGTTAACCAATTTGATGTAAGCATTCCACACTGTATATCAAATCAGCACATTGTACCCCATAAATGCATTGATGTACACAGTTATGATTTAATAAAAAAAGGACAAAAATATTAGAGATTACAATGTAGTATTCTTCTTCTCAGAGATCCTTATGAGAGATAAGGAAACAGTTCACAATTGAAAGTGAAGTCATCTTTAATATAGCAAATATTTTACCACCACAAATGATACTCCACGGGTCATATTTCTGCACACATAATCAGTCTTTACCCTATCTTATTATTTGTAGACATTTAATCTCTATCTCTCTGAACAAACAATGGTTTCAATGTATCCCTTACTTAGCTTTTGTTTTGTAATTTATATTCTTATACATTTTATCATACTTCTTTACTTATAATAAAATTATTATTAAATTTATTTTACATAACAGTTGATTGAGTTGCAATACATCAGATATAGAAACTCATCTTTTTCAGACCATCACTCTTAATGGACTTATTATCTGATTGAGATTTTTTTTCTGCTGCACACTTTAATATTTGCTCTTCTTGATAATAATAGAAACACATAAAAAATAATTTTTCCATTTTTGCTAGGTACATTATTCTGCAGAGAATAATTCTCTTTCATAATCACAAAAGTGCCTCCCAAGATAGTTTTGTACTATTTCCTTTGAAAGGATCTTTTGAAATACAATATTTTCGTGGCCACATATAATTTCCTGAAGCATTTACAGAAAAGGCTAAATGCTAGTTTTTATCTCACTTACTCTGTACAGTTTTTCTCATTTATATTACAGATTTTAAGTTTCTTACAGAAACTTTATTTTTAAACTTCATATAGTGATAGAAGCCTGTGTAGCTTCTAAACCGTTGATGGGCTATTGTGAAAAATAACTCATTCTCCGCCGCAATCCCCTGTTCCTTTCCTTCACACTCGCTGCAGTAACAAATAGAAGAGGGGTCAAGGTGAGATCATTTCAATCACTTTGAGTATGAATGAAAAGTGACCTCTGCAAGGTAGAATCAAAGCTCAGGACATGGATATGGAATGGCCTGTTAATTCTAAGAATGCCCTGCAGAAATCTTTATACCAAGAAAGTAAAAACAAAGATCAGAAGAACTAAACAGCATTTTTGCATGTTGTACAGAGAAATACATACACATTAGTAAATTGAAATATAGCAAATCCACATAAAAACATCCAAAAACGCAAATTATGTTTTTGATATATTTCCAACACAGTCACATAATACAAGTTTTTTTTTTTATTAAGTCATATACACATAGATCATTTGTGATTCTAAAAATATTACTTTTGAAAAAAAGATATGAGATAATACTGTCCTTGTAATATTGCAAAAATTAAGTATCAGAATAAAAATAAGACACTTTGCACACTGGTCATATAATACTCACTTGTATCAAATTTCCACTCGTACTTCTATTGCTGGCACAGGACCTCATTCAGAGAAAATAGTCAATAAATGATTGCTAAAAAAAAAAAAAAAAGAAAGAAAGAATGCCCATCAGAATGGGACCCAGAATACGTTAAATATCAAGAGTCTGTGTGTCTGGCGGGAAGGATTCTGGTAGACACAGGAATGTGTTCATCTGGGTTCCAGATGAAAGGAGCTGCCATCATTACTATTTAACATGGTTTGTAAAGTCCTGCCAAGGTGACGAGACTGTACCCAATCAGTGGAAAAACTGCCAGGGAAATAAAAGAAGAAAAACTTGTCATTGTCAGTAAATGATATAGCTGTTACGTGGGTTGAAATTACATCTCCGCTGAGAGTCCTGAAAGCTAGTGGCTTCCATTAAATGAAAGATCATTGTATTTCTGAACTTAAAAGAATACTGGAGGTAGGAAGATTGATACTGATATGAATTTCCATGGTATCATCAGAAAATGAGGGTTCTTCTACTTTTTGCTCCATTTTCTGTGAGGTATGAAAGTTGTGTTTTCAAGATAGCTGGTGCCTCAATTATCATGGTCTACCCTTGGCAAGAAAGGTCAGGTCAGAGGTGATGATTAAAAGAGAAAGGTCATGGCTAGATCTGTCTGCTGTTGGATTTTTCATAGAAAGTCCACTCATCAATTTCAAGAACTTCTGTTTATACAGACTAAATCCCCGATCATCTTTATTCTGAAAGTGAGGCTGAGAGACACTTTTCAAAACAGCACTGGGCCTGGCACAGTGGTTCATGAGCCTGTAACCCCAGCACTCTGGGAGGCCCACGTGGGGGGATCACTTGAGCTCAGGAGTTCAAGACCAACCTGAGCAAGAGTGAGACCCTGGCTCTGCTAAAAAGAGAAAAATTAGGTATTTAGCTGACCTTGAATTGGGAATAGCTTTTTAAGTCTTAAACAAGAAAATTATTAAGCAAAGAAAAGAGTGCTAAATTTACTAGATTAAAATTTAAAAACTGCTTTGGTATCAGAATACAATAGAAAACATTTTAATATTCAGAAACACATTACAATAAAAATGACAAAGAAAGAATGTTACTAAGAGTTTGGCACTTGTCTCTGAGGCCATATCAGAAGAAGGAGAAAAAGATGTCTGTGGAGAAGGAAAAAAAGTTTATTATATTGGCAGCCAATGGGGAGGTTGTCCTACTCCTGGCTGAAAGTACCAACATCCTTCCTCTGAGCAGAAATAGAGATTTTAATGGAAGGTTTTCATCTTCAGGTTTTTGATGATAGTGGAAGGTTCTGATTCATCTCATCTTCAGCTAAGACAATCGTGTGACCTTTGCCTGGACAATTCCCATGAGCCGTCTCCTGGGGTACAAAGAACAGAGGACACTCCTCTCCCCTCTCAATGACTGGCCTGAAATGAGGATGCAGGTTTTAATTTCTAAAAAAAATGGGGAGATGTTAGAAAGACAGAAAATATTTTTACCCTTCTTCAGGCCATTCCCCCTGTTCCATACTCTTCACTGTTAATTGTACCCCTCCATATCTATGGGAGGAGGGGTGATGTGCGCATTGAGCTATTTCCTACTGAATTTAGAATAGTCTAAACCTTTGGGGCAAAGGTTTAGACAGGCGGTTTATACTTTTTTATGCCCTTGTAAAGCTTTGCCAGCAGATTTACAAAAATGAAGAATACAACCAATTACCAGGCAGTAAGGTGCATAAGCAACATTAACTACCCCAAGGATTGACAAGGCAACATTGGGGAGGAGACCTGATAAGAGAGATTTCTTTACTCCCCTTGGTATATAAGACACCAGTATGACAGTGGGTCCTGTACTCACAATGTGCGATACTGGGCTGGGTAAAAAAGAAAGGCTAGCAAAGATATTAACATTTTCATTTTTCTTCTTAAACAGATATTTTAGAATGCCTAAAGGCTGGCCCAACTACTGGGGTTTTGGGGTCCTCTTCTTCCCTGGGGCATATCTTCACTCTGGTGGACCCAAGGTTTTACTCCTCACAATTTCAACGAGATGTAAGTAGGTAGAAGCACCTTACAGGGTTCTTTCCACCTGTCTATCAGTTGCTGTTTTGGTCCTTAAGCTTTCCAGGCCTTCAGCAACACCCAGTCTCCTGGTTTACAGGGGTGGAGAGGTTCCTCCAGTTGAGGAGAGAAGCTGGAGGAGGGAACTGTATGCCTGGTGTTAGTGTCTGACCATCGATTTGACAAATTGCTTTATTCTGCTTTCTTTACCCCCCTTTCTCTAATCACTTTATTTACACCCCTTAGCACGGAAGGGTCCAAGAAGGGTTTCCTATAAAGTATTTCACAGGGGCTTAACTTCAGCCTGTGTCTAGGGGCTACCCTTATCCTGAGTAGGGCAAGTGACGGTACCTCCTCCCACTGGAGATGGGTTTCCTGCTTCAATTCCTGGATGCATGCACTTTTCATTCCATACATAGAGATTTGTTTACTCACTGCATCATCTCTGATGCAAATGAGGGTCTATTGGCATTCTGTACAGATGAAGGGGACCTATGAACATTTCAATGAACTGGGAGATCATTGAGGTCACCATGTCCAGTTCCTCATCAGGTTCTCCCTGGGGGTTCACTGGACGAAGCTCGTGGGTGACCACAGATTAACGTGAAGCATATCCAGGTGCAGATAGTGGGAAGCAAGGTTTCCCCTAATGGGACATTGGCATTGGGGAGCCAAACAGGGCGATTCATGGAGAAAATGCTGCTGAGCTGCCCCTGCCAGCTGCCTGCCCAAGGCATCCATCGCCAGCATGCTGTCCTCCATCTGCCCAGCCTCAGATGCTGCAAACCCCCGTCCCGTCATCCTCTGAGGCCTGTTCCTGCTCTGCACTGGAATATGTGCACAGGAGCCCAGTGAAGGCCGTGTCTCAGCATGGCAGCTCCTGGTAGGTACCCATCTCAGAGTGAGCACCTTCAGAGGGATCTGGCAACTCCAAACACTCTTTAGGTTCCCGTGGAGTGACCCATCGCCTAGCCTGAAAAGATATCTACTAAGATACATTTTGGCATCTGAGGGCACATAAAAGGAAGCTGTGAGCTATCTGGAAAATGAGGTTCACTTAAATGAGGTCCCTCCCACTAAGTCCATTAAGGCAGCGTGTCCATAATGTGTGACATACGCACAATTATATCACCGTGACTCACGTTAAATCAAAAAAAAAGCATGTCTGATAGATCAATCCAGGAGAACTTGTCTTGATTTACACACAAACTATATGGCATTCGAACTTGTTCCTCTCCTTTATAACTTCTCAAGTTCAGTTTCTATGTTCTTTAAACACTGTATTTCAGCTTAATACACTTCATTGTTTTGCTGCCATCCAAGAGCAGACTATAGTTCTCACATTTGCATTTATTCTTAAAAATCTATTGTACTTATGCTTTATTTCAACAACTGCAAAATGTCTGCTAGCTATGTAGGAATCATTACAGTTTGGACAAGAAAGCCACCTTTAAATCAAGTTGAATATGCATGGATCTTTAAAAGGTCTGACCTTCCTTAAACAAATGTTACCTTAACAGAGCAATTGATTCCAACGAGGATCAATTATGATAAAAATCACTAAGTCATAAAAAGAAGTCCTCTCTTTGGAAATGAACACAAAATGATTTCTTTGAATTCTAATAATGTGTATGCCATTAGAAAAATGAAATGCCTTTACCACAGAAGAAATACAGAAATATATATGAGAAAATTGATTAGGTGATAATTACTTTCCTGCTCTTTAACTTCATTAATATTAATCATGGGATAAATAGAACTTATATTATAGAGCTATGAGCCATTTTAAAGGCATATTTGCCTTTATTCTTAGAGAAAAAATTTAATAAGAGTTTTCTTAATGCAAACAAATAGTTGCTCTATTTGGTTAAGGTTAACTCAAATCTAAATTGATCACTTTGACGGATACCTTATCTTTGAACATATTAGGGAACAAAATACTCCTTCCAGAGAAGGGAATTTTTTGTTGACATGAATTACTTATCTATGATTTATCTTTCCTGTTATGAAAACAATGGCAAAAATTCTAATTTTCCCTCTAGTCTTACTTGTTAAGGAAAACTGAGCCATGTCCACAGACACCCGTATACAGTATTTAAATAAAAATTAAAAGTGAGCTTAGAACATCTCTCTAACATTCTAGCTCTTTGTAATTAATAATATATGCACAATTAAGAAAACAGATTTTTCACTTAACCCTCTTCCCATACTACACAAAATTTAAACAGCAATGGAATGGTTTATACAAAACTAAAATAGCAATTTATTTGTTAAACCTTCACATTCTTCTTCCACACGTCCAGTTTAAACAAATTTTACACAGATATTTTAAATTTAATACATGTTTTAATATTTACTATTTACTTAATTTATTTTTTCCTTCTGAAAATAATACCTTACTCATGATAAAGTGTGTTTCCCAGAGGAAGGTTGGCGTGTAGGATTACTCACTGCTGTGATGCATACACGGTCTGGGTCACATAATAAAGAGTTAGACATAGTTAAATGGGGGAGTCTTTCTGTAGTGTGACGACTGAGAAGGTAATTTTGATGGACGTGCCCAGGAAATGCAATAATCGCCTTGATTTTGGTAATATGGATACGTTTCTGTTTGGGACTCATGTTTGTTTGCTTGCAATGACATAAGCAAGTACCACGTATGGCATGGCCTAAACCACAGAAATTTATTTTTTCACAGCTGGAGGCCAGCTGTCTATGACAGAGGTGCCGCCAGGGTTGACTTCTTGTGACGCCTCTCCCTGGATTCTGGAACCGTTTTCTCCTTGGATTTCTGAGTGGTCTTTCCTCTGTATCCCGATTGCCTCTTTTTAGAAGATACCAGTTTCTATGGGACTAGGGCCCACCCTAATCTCGCTTTAATTATCTCTGTAAAGGCCTTCTCTGCAAAGATAGTTACATTCTGAGCTACTGGGTGTTAAAATTTCAATATTTGAATTTTGGGGAGATCCAATTCAGTCCATGAAAGATCTCAAGCAAGGAATGGATTTCTCTGCCAAAGGAATTTAAAACCATTGGTATCTTTGATACCATTGCTGTTGGCAAAAATGTGATGGTGACAAGAATGCTGGTTAGGAAGAAGGAACATAGCTTGTAATTAACACAAATACACCTGAAGAAAGTGGAAGTTAAAGAGCTACAATAATAGGGAGCCATGCTCTTCCATTCATGAAGCCGAATGCTACCGTTTTGGAGTTAACAGAAGAGTTACAGCTCTACCAACTTAACTTGTGAGTGCTGTTACATTTTTATTTTATTTGTCTGTGTATCAGAACGAATGTCAAAATGGTCACAGAAAGCCAAGAATAAAATACCAGGTGGTGAGTTCTCTGGCTAAAACTTGGATTTCGAGTCCTTACCATAATATCCACTTCAAAGGCTGAGTTTGGGCATTGAATTTTCTAGGAGAATCTTGCACTTGTTTTAAAGGGGGTGGGAGGAGATTGTGCTTTACCTCACTTCAAGTCAAGCGTGAGGGTCTTGGTGTACAGTATCTGCAGATGGGAACAAAATGGATTGCTATGGATGCACATTTGAACATCTTCCCTCCTCACTCTCTCCTTTCTAAATAAAATTTAGAAGCAAGAAGCTGAATGAAAAGTCCTGTGTCATTGCTGTCCCGCACCCCTGAGGCACAGACCTTCACTGGTCTGTGGTCTGTTAGGACCCAGGCCATGCAGAAGGTGAACAGCAGGTGAGCGAGGGAAGCTTCATCTGTGTTACAGCCTTTCTGGATCACTTGTCTCACTGCCTGAGCACCGCCAACGGTCATATCTCCTCTCCATGGAAAAATGGTCTTTCATAAAACCAGTCCTTGGCGCCAAAAAGCTTGGGTATCATTGCTACAGCAGGAGACTGGAGCTGCATTCTCAATGTAACCTCTTCTCCACTTCTAACACAATATAGGTCAAGTCTTGTGTTTCTTGTTGACCAAATCTGGACCATAGGAAAAGAGAGATGCAGACGGGTGGCCTTAGACAGTACACAAGAACATAAGACACCCCAGCCACGGCTGAGAATTCAGAGACCTATAATGCTGCTCTGTTAGGGAAAGAGATTATTGTTGTAATTATTGGCCACCTGAAAGAAAGACTCGGACCCCACTTCAGGTGTAAATCAGATGGTGATTTATTACACCTGTGCAGGGCAGGCCCCGCCACCCAAAGGGGCAACTGACCCCAAGAGAAAAGCAGGTTGCCTTTTATACCTTTCTTGTTGCCATGCAAGCAAGCAAAAACAAAAGCAAAACATAGCAATTAGTTAGCCCGGGGGGGGGGGGGCGTGGTTAAGTGACAGCGTGGCGGTGGCACAAGGGCAGGGTTACAGCGAGTCAGGGGGTTTGGCACCGATTACAGCAAGTTGGGGGTTGCAGCTGGCGTGGGGACAATCTTGGCATGGGGACAACTTGGGGGATGCAGTGCCTTGGGAACTTCATGTAGGTACCTTATTTCACCGTTGTTTAAGTTCTACCATTTTTACCTATTGCTAGGAGTTCTTGGGAACTCGGGGAACTTCCTTGTTCTATTCTAAAACCTGTTTGAGGAATTAACTGGGGGGGACATATGGGGGACTAAGGCTGAAACAGAGACCTGAGACAGGTCTGAGACAACTAGGGGCCTATAGGGGTCCTTTGGCTGGGTACTACCTTATCATAACTCTCAGGATGGGACCAGTGAACCTGGACGTTCCGTCCACCATCATGTCCAAGATAAGAAAGGAAAGCAGCACACTTCCATGGGATTCAGAGTTCTGACCATGGCACAGAGTGGACACTTCAATTGTGTAAGTGAGATTAACTTCCTAACGAAGCGTAAAGAGAACTTTACTTTTCTGAGAGCAAGGTGATAAGTTTTGAAGCCTGCCCAAGATTTTACTCAGGGACAGGGAAGAACCACAGAGGCAGGATGAATTTGTGAGTGCTGTAAAGAGAGATCATGTTGGTTCCAGAATTCTATTCAATGAGTTCCATACGCTTAGTTAATGCTTAAGTCAAATTAAATTCCACTCAAGGCTCTGGAGGAAGGGCGCGAGGCCACCTTTCTTGCCTCCTTATTCAAGAAACCTGAAAGGCTGAAATATTTCCAAGGCTGATAAGTAAACTGACCTTTACATTCTCGGGAGTTTACCTGGCTGTGTTTTGGAGCCTTGTGGCTGACATCCTCGTGTCACATGGCTGAGCACAGAGCTTCCATCATTTAATATATGGAGTCTGTCTGGGCTCTGGTTCCCGTAGTTAGCATGATGTTTTGAAGGTAGCGGGTTGCATCTCATTTCTGCCAAGTCATCCCCCAAATGACTCTTCACTTGGACTGCCAGCTGTGCTCTTGTGCGAATGTTAACAGCATCTATAGACATGTTTTTCCAGCCGCCTCTGATGTGCTCTGTACCAGAAAGTCTATTGAAATGCTCGTACTGCTGCCATTGTTGATGAAAAATTTGGCAGATTTCACTAAGCTGCAGTTCGAGGCCAGCAGTCAGTGGCTCTCGTTCCTGTCTTCACAGCCAGCCTTGCCTCGCCAGCCCTATCCCTGCCCGACGCCAGTAGATATTCAGAGGGACGGTCGCAGGAGCCCGTGAGTTCCCCTCTCTCAGTTCTCTAAGGAGTCACTCTGCCACGTCAACTTTTAATTCACTGGCACCGATTTCAATCCTTTCAACAAGCAGGCTGGCAGATAAGTTTCCTAAAATAACAATTATTCATCCTATAGCAAATAGCCTGAGGCAAGTTAAAACCTATTTCTAACAGGAAGTGATGTACTGCATCTTTGTAGAGAAATCCGGACTAGATGAGAATAGAGAGGATGATCTAAAGCACCCCGTTCAGGCTGATCATGTTTCCTTACTGAGAAACTGGAGATAGATTCGAGAATTTTCTAAATAGCACACGTGCGCACACACGTATACACGCACACAAACTCTACCTAGATGAGTATTATTTTAGTATACACACATTATTTTATTCTTTTAAATTGTGGGGTTTTTTTTCATTATATGGCTGTAATTCATTTAGTTTCTATAAATCTTTTTGTCATCCTCATAACGTGATCAGCTTAATTCTAGGTGGGATTTTTCTATTAGAATTAAGATTTTGGACCCAAAAATAGAAAAAGCAGGTAAATAGTACATATTACAGAATAATGTGTTCAAAAGATTTGATCCCATGAAGTGTCAACATAATGAACTAATACATGCCATAGTTATAATTGTATATTTTAATGTAAAGGGCTGAATTACCACTGGCAGATGAATTTTTCCCCTGAAGCAAGTAAGCTTGTAAAAGTATTAAAAGGGCTGGGGAAGGTAGACAATTATCTACATTTGCAACTAATTTAACAAACATTAAATATTTTGGAGGGTGAAATGAATCAGCTCTAATGCCTAATTGGTCTGGATTGAACACATAAAAATATGTGCCATTGATAGAACTGATTAGAGGAATTAGGACCAGTTCAGTACCTGAAGCACTCTGGTAAGTAACATCTCTAAGTTGTGATTAGCTCCTGTTTGATATTTGCTCTATTATAAACTCAACATGAAAACTACAAGTAAAGAAAATAGGAACTAATTAAGCAAAAACAAGTGTAAGCAATTTAGAAAGTAACTATTGGACTTGAGTACCTGAACTGCATCTTAAACACCAGCATCCAAGACTTTCCTCATTGATTAGAATGTTCACAGCCTTTAAAAAGGAAACAAAATGTTAAAGTTTAGAAAGGAGAAGACATAACCTACTGTTCTGCTATTCCAGAAACAAGCTAACCACCAAACAAAGGCATTTGCCAAATCCCAACATTCCTTACAGTCGAGACACTGAACTAGAGAAAATGGTAAACAGGTAAAGTAGAAACACATCCCAAGACAGTATCTTTTTAAGCTATTGTTGTAAGAAAAGTAGGCAAACAAAATAATACTCTTGAGATACTACAGGCCACTGTCATTTATTTTTCTTTATTCAAATATTTTTGAGCCCTGAGAGGCTCTCATAAATTCATCACGTTATTTCTCGTGGCGACTGATCACATTTTGACAGACCGTAAATAGAAATAACACAAGACCCTGGGTCTGTGGCAGAGGACAGTGATATAGCAGAAAGCCACAGTCAATCAGAACTGAAGTTTCCTTTATCCTGACAAGGCTTCTTAATATAAACCACTGAAAGCAGTTGAAAACTTGTTAGTCCTTCTGCCCGTTTTTAATAAAACAGGTACATACCTCAGCGGTCATCTCTTCCTCTACTGAAAAACTGACAAAGCATTACAAAATGCACCTGCCTTAAATATTTGAGGCCAACTGTAAAACATCGAGATGTGTGGTGATAAATGCCTCCGTAATGATGGGCTGTGAAAAGTTATATGCATAAAAGTGTCAAAGGCAGAAAAAAAAGTCAAGCAAGATTGAAGTTAGAAAAATAATTCTGTTATGAAGGCAGGGAACTTGGGGAGAAGAAGACTGGTTTTAGGAATCAGAAACCCAGCTTGTCATCCAAGGGGAGCTGCTATCAGTAGGTGTGGGTGAGTTGCTAAGTCTCTCCGGCTTTGCTTTACACATTTGGAAACTGAGGAGGTGGCTTGGATAGTTTCCAAGGTTCTTTCTAAAGCTAAAATCTGATGATTTATGGGTTATTTGCAAATATTTGTAAGGAGACAACAAAATTCAAATTCCTTCTTAACAATCTTTAGATGACAATAAAGTGATCGCCATTTTTTTTTTTTTTTTTTTTTAGACACGGGGTCTTGATTTGCTCAGGCTGGTCTCAAACTCATGAGCTCGTGAGCAGTCTGCCCACGTTGGCCTCCCAGAGTGCTAGGATTACAGGCGTGAGCCACCGCGCCCGGCCAAGTTATCTTTAACTTGTAGAACTTGTAATTAAAATATAAACAACCCAGCGTTCTCTCTCTCTCTCTCTCTCTGGCTTATTTTTATATCCTGGATTGATATTTATTTTTCAAGATCAGCTTCTACAAATAAAGTATTCAGTATTACAGAAATTACCATCAGTTATTTACCAAGTACTTACTTGTCCATGGAGCAAATCAGTATAGAGTTTATAAATTCTTTCCTTAAACCTAATGAATCTTAAAAGAGGTTCTGTAAATATTTATGTATGGAACTTCTACTGTGTTCTAGGAGCTGATCTAGATTTTTAGTAATATTGTAGTAAACAAGAAAAACGAGGTGTATATTCTAACTGATCTCACATTCTAGTGGGGGGTGTTCAATAGATAAGTGAATTGGTAAACTGGTAAAGGAATGGGACGATTTCACAAGCTGGTTAAATTTTATGCAGAAAGTAAAATGAGCTGGATGTGAAGAAGGCAGTTATTTCTACTGGTTTCTGCTTTCATTTATGGTAGTGAGATTGCTATTTTTACTATGTGATTAATATCCACCCGGTAACAACAGAAGCTCAATCCTGGATAACCAGGCACCTTTTCCCACAAAGAACATGGGGAGTAGTTTAGCCCTGTGGATGTGACCTCTGAGGGCTCCTTTCCTGTTCTGTGCTATTTTCCACATATATTGAAAGCTGGAATTTAAGATATCAAAAAGATATCTGGAGAGCTATCTGGTACCATTGTGGTGGGCTGTAAAATTCACCATCAATATTCTAGGTGATGAAATACGAAACATACATGAAGAAGGCTGATCAGTGTTACGTTTATGTGTTATTTTCCCTTCTCCTAAAAACCTGTGTTACTGAAATGGGGTGAGTGTTGAGGTATCATTTATTGGATGCTTATTCATTTGGGGGTTATAATTATCTAGAGAGAAAGAGAGGGGGAGAGAGAGAGAGAGAGAGATTGACTGCAGCAGAAAACAATGAGAATTACTGAAGAATTAGAAAATATAATATTATTTGGAAAGGGAGGAATACTGGATAAGTGCCAGGCTAGTTCTCTAAAGTCCACTGAAGAATCTTTGCTTTTCTCTGTGACAGTTGGTGAACAAAGAGCTCCCTAGGCCGTTTGCAATACTCTATTGCATTATCTAAGAGGCTATACGCTTTTGTAAACTTCACCTGTTCATTGTTAGATTCTGAACTTGGGAAAAAGAGGACTTAACAACTAATAGCTACCTTAAAAAGTTTCCCAAGCAGGTGCACCTCTGGGCTGGGCACTCTACAGATGAATTAGCAGCCTACAGTGACATAAAGGAAAGATAATTATCAGTTATCAGAAACACAATTCCAAACAGTTATTATACTACCAAAAATGCCAATCATAATAATGATAGCTAATATTAATTGGGTTTTGAACAGAAGCAAAATGCTTTACATATGTTATTTCAATTAATAATTGTAACAACTCATGGAGGTAAATATTATTAGCACAGAAAAATTAAATAATTTGCTCAAGTGGAGAGATATCATTCGAAAGTATGCTCTTTTTTTTTTGGACTTCCCTTGTTTTCACTGTGAGTGAGAGAGAGCCTGCCATTTAGTTAATCTTATTATCACAGATTTCATTTCCTCAGGAAAAAAAAAAAAGAAATATTTTTGTCTCCTGCCACATCTGAATATTCATATATTTATACAAGCATATTTATCTCTGTCTTATCAATCTTACCTGTGTTTTTATCGATTCATTTAGTGATCTAACCAATGATAGATTCCTAATGAATAGCAGCTTATCTTTCCTTTACTAGTAAATCAAAATACGACAGCCAGGTAGCAGTCCGACTTCCTGAATTCTTATGCAAATTAAATGAAGAAAAAAATATTTTAGAAGAATATCGATTTGTATATAAATTCTTCTGTGCAATCATAGGAAAACTTATCTCCAAAGACATCCAAAATGGATAGATGTTTTCATATTAACTGCACATTTTGGTTGCATTTAAAGGTTAGCTTTTAGATTGAATATCTCAAGCTCCTTTTAATTTAGAACATGCCATTAAAAAACCCCATATCATTATTGATTACTATGATAAAGGACATTCTATTATCCCCTGAATTTAAACAACATCCTGTAGTTTCTAAATTGAAGGAATAAAAAGATAATAGGAATTCAAGACTAATTTACACAAGTTATATTAGAAGGAATGTTCTTTGGAGTTCAAAGAAGTCTTAGGGGGGAAAAAAGATTTTTTAAATTCAGTTCAGAGGCCTAGGATATTGAACATGTGTGTTGTTATCATGGTCTAAATTTGTGCTTCTTAACTGCCACAGGACTTTCAATATTGACTTTCATTCAAATGTGCTTGCATGCTGTAAAAATCAATTTACCATATAGGTCATTCTTATGGTGTGGCGCATATCAATTCGAGTTCCAGAGGAAACATTAAATGCCTATAAAAAAGTGATTTTTTTGATCCTGGGCTATCCTGAAGATATTTCCTTAGACTTGGTTTACCTCAAAATAGTTCTTATAGGAGATACCCTGTGTTTTGTGTCTTTTCTGACCAATATTGTCTTTTCTAGACAACATTAAAAATCAATATTCTCTAATTGTTCACAAATTAAGCATACTAACATTAAATATAGATAAAAGGCAAGTTATCATAAGTTACCAATGAGAGATGAAAATTCTGATGTAAAATTATACAATCATGGGTACATTTTCAAATACAATAATCTCAGAATAATTGAGACTGTAATGAATTAAACTAAATAGAATGCTGGATTTAAATTTTGCCCTCCACTAAGTCTTTAATTTTTCTGAAACTCTTATTCATGCATTTTAAAGAACAGACAAAAACAAACAAACAAACAAACAAAAAAAAAAAAAAAAAGAACAGTTTTAGGGGAATAGTCTCACTTTAGCAAAAAAAAAAAAAATGCTTTTTTTAGTCTTAACCTCTCAGAGAGAATTCTCTTTTCCCCCAATATTTTTCCTAGGTTTGCATTAAAAATTCATAACAAAAGAGTAGAAACCACAAATATTTTACTCTAGAAAACAAAGAAAATTGGTAAGCTTTGAAGTCTCAACACGCAATTTTATTTGTTGTAACCAGCCAATCTCAAAGCAAAAAAAAAAAAAAGAACTAGTCTTATCAAAATGACCTACTTTATTTTTTCCTTTTTTCCCGCTCAGTCTATCACTATTACTAGAAGTACATGTTGGGCTTCACTTCTTTGATTGAGGGATCTGTTCAAGAGGAGTGTCATTTTCCCAGCAACTCTGGTGGAGAGCTTTTTGACTCAACAGCCCCAAGCAGGTACCACTGAGAGATTTCGTTTCGGATCTGCTCTCCCACAGTGGGCTGTGTGTCCCCTGTTAAGGCACCACACAGTCTGATATCATGATAAGCAAAGAGGAACTGAAGTGAACCCCTTCTGTCTTTCAGCTTGTCTGCATTTGGAAGACCTCACTTTCTATTTTTGAATACACACAGGTGAAACACATAGTTTGAATGCTGTCTGCATCTCATCATCTTAAGGAACTTCTCTTTCTTCTTTTTTTTTTTTCTTTTCCTTACCCTCACCCCCTCCCTCCTTCTCTGTCTGCTGGCCCCTTCCCCTTCCCCACCATGTCATTAATTGTCATTAATTGTCCTCATATCAAAGTTGAATTCACAGGATTCATACTTCTCTATTCCTAGGATGCTTCACTAAGGATAATGTGTTCCACTTCCATCCAGGTTAGTACGAATCCTGCAAAATCTCCATTTTTTAAAAATAGCTGAATAATATTCCATGGTATACATATACCACAGCTTGCCAATCCATTTCTGGGTTGAAGGACATTTAGGCTGTCTCCATATTTTAGCGATTGTAAATTGCACTGCAATAAACAGCCTAGAACAAGTATCTTTATAATAAAAGATTTTTTTTTCCTTCTGGATAGATGCCCAGTAATGGGATTGCAGGATCAAACGGGATCTTTAGAAAATTTTCTTCACTTCTTTTATTTTTCTTTATCATTATGGAAGTTTCTCCCTGGATGTCTAAGTTACTGTGTTTTGTTAGTTAAATCAATAAAGCCCTTTATTTGAAAAAAGAATTGCATTACAGTATTGTCAGTAATGAATGGTTATTGCAGGAATGGGCTCAACGAAAATAATTAAAAGGTGGAAATCTCTTAAACTTTTGCAAACGGATAGTAAATGTAATCTATTTATGCAAATCATGGGCTTACAATGTACAGCAGCTCTCATCTGAATAGATTACTATGCAGTTAACAAATGTGACTATTGTATTCCTGGATGCATAGTGCATTCTTTCCTTTTTATGAAGTTGTTTTCATGATGAAAAGTTAGATCTGCCCAATAAACTTTGGTATGGATTATTTAGGCAACAAATATAAAAGAATGAATAATCCATTTGAGACAATTAAATTATATTAGAGCATTTCATTACAGAGCACATCTCCAGAACTTCGGGACCTATGAAGGCTATAACTATGTCCAGTGGACCAAATAACTTGTATCTCTTTTCTCATCACCTAAATTGATAGATTTATTGCAAAAACTATCTCACTTTTTTTTCTTTTTTTTTGCCTCATGCAGAATTTTCTTATTCAGCCTTTCTTGGACAGAAGTATGAGAACTTCCAATCATCAAACTGCAGTTGTTTCTACTCATATTTTTGAATTCTTGTTTCTACATTTTATAAAATGCAGCTTCCTCTCTATCTGTAATTCCCTGTCCTATTTACTTTTTTTTTTTTTTTTTTTTTTTTTTTTAGTGAAACCTTGAATTTCTTTACATGTGTCAAATATAAAAATTTACATAGTGGCCGTACAGTCAAACCGAGGTGAGTTTGTGTTTAAAACTGATGTCGAGGTGAATTGTTGGTGTGTGGACAAGGCTTGGTTGCAAATGGGATCCGGAAAATAAACTGAAAATTTGTGAAAGATGTGTATTATTTATGGTTTTGTTTTTTCCAAAATACAACTGTATTTCCAAAAATACAGTTGGGGTGGTGCAGTGAGCATCCTTGTTGGACTGGCTTCTTCTCCTCAGTGACAGCCATCTGAGTTTCTTCCATGTCTTTTCTTGGCTTGATGTCTTTTTTCTTTTTAATTTCAAAATATTAAGGAAGAGCCATTGCTTTGTGACATTGATAACTTCCATAATGCTTAAGTGTGGTTTTAGTGTGCCCACCACACAAACTGTGTTCAGTGTACCAGATAGGTAGGTTTTTACCCCGTCTTCTACCCCCCACCCCTTCGTGGTTTTCATCTCTTTTTGCCCAAATGTGTCCTGGATTAACTCCCAATTATTAGAGAGTACATGCAGTGTTTTTCCATTCCTGAGATACTTGCAATTAGAATAATGGTCCCAAGTTGTGCAAAAGATATTATTTCATCATTTTCTATGGCTGACTTCAGGCATTTAGAATGTGTTCAAGAAATGTCAGTTGGATAAACAAAGAAGTTTAATGTTTCTCAGTACTTAGAGATAAGATTCAAGATACTTCTTATCAAAGGTAGGAAAAAGGATGGCTGTTTTTAGCTGGTATGACTCTTCACGCCTCTGCGGCTGACCTTGAATGACAGAGGTAACCCAGGCAGGTACTGCTGAGCCAGGGATTAGAGAACCAAGAAAAGAAAGTCCCTTAGTCTCAAAAAAGAGTATATTACTGCAAAGACAGTGGTATACTGGCTTTGTGTACATTGGTCATTGGGAGACCTTTTCCTCCCTGCCTTTTCTCGACAAAGTCTACAGGCTGTGAATTCAAACCTCAAAAACAAGCTATGTGTCACGTGGGGTACAGGTGTTAGAGCAGAAGGTTTTAGCTTTATCATTTTAGTGCAGAGCATTAGCTGGCATGTTAAATCAATAGCAAAATTATGGTCCCACTTTATCTTTTTATCAGCTGTATTCAGGACCAAAGTGGGGGGTGGGGAACCATGGTGATAACTTACTATATTTATGAGGCCTGTCCAATAGTTTCAAGGGTAACACTTACTTCTCCTCTTTGATTTATGAATTATATGAGCTCGGACTCTGGGTGTTGACATCGAGAGTCAGTCACTATATTCAACCACAGAAAAGTGGCGAATATTTATTGATGAATAGAAAAATAGGAACTGGGAGCTCTATTCCCATAAAAAATTATTACATTCATTTACATGAGGTAGAGGAAACTTTTGGATGAGATGGCCAGGCATCCCAAGGTCAAAGTTACTAAGAAAACTCATGCCTGGGGTGCTCTATTGTAGGAAATTTGTTGGCACTAAGAGAGTTTAAAAACTTGAGACACCAGAGAAATTTCAAGATGTTAGATGAATGAAACTCAGGAAATGATTTGAGCTCTTGGAACAGCAGCAAGCCTGCTGAATAAGCATCAAGATGTATAGAAGGACATGGAAGGTCGTTGAAGCCAGACCAGATTCATGTGACGGGGTAAAAATATAGACTTATTTATTCATTGAAAAATACCTTTTTAGACACTGGCAATACCTTTTAAGGCACAAAAGATGAAAACAAACAAACAAACAAACAAACAAAAAGAGAGATATCCAAGCTCTTTGTAGAGCTCTTGTACCAGCAGATACACTCAAAACTTACATTTTTTTTTAAATTTCTGATTAATATGAAGATAAGTATGATTAGTTTACATTGTTCGCATTTGTAAAGTCAGGTCCCAGTTGAAGCTGTGTCCTTCACCCAGGAAATGTGCCACGTATTCGTGTATTATACCCATCGGGTGGGAATCTACTGAACACCTCCTTCCTTCCCGCTTCTTGAATTAAACGAGGCTTTTCTCTCACTGGGGTTTGTAGTTGTTAATCTACTAGTTTCAATTTAGTATTGAGTACATGGAATGCTTATTTCTCCATTCTTGTGCTACTTTATTTAGGAAAATGTTCTCCAAATCCTTCCAGGTTTTTACAAAAGATACAGAATCGCCATCTCTTTACAGCTGATTAGTACTCCACGGTGGTACCCACAGCACAGCCGATTAATCCCTACGTGTGCTGATGGGGACCTGGATAGTTTCCACATCTTTGCAATTATGAATTGAGCTGCTACAAACATTCAAGTGAACGTCTCCTTACGGAAAAATGACATTTTTTCTTTTTTGGTAGGTACTCGTCATGGAGCTGCAGGATCAAATGGAAGGTGACTTTTTTGAGGACTCTCCATATTTCTTTCCATAAAGGTTAGCCCAGTTTGCAGTCACATGCAGAGCATCTGAGTTCTCCTTTCTCTGTGTGTCTGTGCCAACATATGCTGCTTTGGACCTAGTGATACAGGCCATTCTTAATGGAATTAGGTGATAGCTCAAAGTTGTCTTAATTTGCATTGCTCTGAGATTAGGGACAATGAGCATTTTTTTCATGTGTTGTTGGCCATTTGTCTGTCCTCATGAGAAAATATTCTGTTCATACCTCTTGCCAAGTTTTTAATGGGGTTGTTTGCACATTTCTTGTTGATTTGCTTGAGTTCTTTGTAGTTCAGTATTAGCCCTTCATCAGATTTGTAACATGCAAAAATCGTCTCTCAGTCTGAAAGTTTCCTCTTTGCTTAATTGATTCTGTACTTAGCCACACAGAAACTTTTTAACTTAATCAGGTCACATTTATTTATTATTTATTTATTATTTATTTTTGTTGTTGCTGCAATTGTCAATAGATTCTTCTATATAAAGTCTTTATTTTATTTTATTTTATTTATTTATTTTTGAGACAGAGCCTCAAGCTGTTGCCCTGGGTAGAGTACCGTGGCGTCACAGCTCACAGCAACCTCCAACTCCTGGGCTCAAGTGATTCTCCTGCCTTTGCCTCCCAAGTAGCTGGGACTACAGGTGCCTGCCACAACACCTGGTATTTTTTGGTCGCAGCCGTCATTGTTGTTTGGTGGGCCCGAACTGGATTTTAACCTGCCAGCTCAGGTGTATGTGGCTGGCGCCTTAGCCACTTGAGCCTTAAGCGTGGAGCGATTCTTCCTCATAAAGTCTTCTCATAGGCCACTGAGACTCAGAATTTTTTCCACATTTTCTTGTAGAGTTTGTGTAGTTTCATGTCTTATATTAGATTGAATTTTTTTACCCACCATGATTAAGTTTTTTTAAGTGGTGAAGGCACGGGTCCAGTTCAAGTCTTTTACATGTGGCTAACACGTTCTCCCAGCACCATTTCTGAAGTAGGAATTCTTTCACTCAGTGTATGCTTCTGTTTGCTTTATTGAAGATCAGATGATGATATGAGGCTGGTTCCATCTCTAAATTCTCAGTTATAGTCCATAGATCTATGTCTATATTTTTATGCAGTACCGTGCTCTTTTTTTTTTTTTCACCATAGACTTGTAGTATAGCCTGAAGTCTGGTAATGTGATGCTTCCAAGTTTGTTCTTATTTTGGATAAGAATTGGATATTCAGGGATTTTTTTCTGGTTCAATATACAACATAGAACACTTTTCATAATCTTCAAAGTATGCCATTAGTATTTTAATGTGAATTGTATTAAATCTGTAGATTGCTTTGGGTAGTATAGACATTTTAGCAATGTTGATTCTTCCAAGCTATGAGCAAGGTATGTTCTTCTATCTGTTACATCTTCAACTATTATTTCTCTCAGTGCCTGATAGTTTTCTGTAGAGATCCTTCACATATTTTGTTAAATATATTTCAAGATGTTTCATTTTGTTTGAAGTTATTGTGAATGGTATTCTTTGATTCCATTCTCATCTGCTTGTTGTTGGCATATATGAAGGCTACTGATGCAAATATTGATTTTATATCTTGAGGCATTATTGTATATCTTGATCGTTTATAGGAATCTTGTGGTTGAGTCTTTGAGATTTTGTAAGTATGCGATCATATCATTAGCAAAGAGTGATAGTTTGACCTCCTCTATCTGCATTTGGATACCCTGACATGCTTCTCTTGTCTGATTGCGTTGGGTAGGATTTCCAGCTCTATGTTGTATTGCAGTAGTGATAGTGGATATCTTTGTCTGTTTTTGGTTCTGAAAGGAAATTCTTTCAGTTCTTCTCCATTTAATATGAAATTGGCTGTGAGTTCGTTGTAGATGGCGTCTATCAGTTTAAGGAATGTCCCATCCATGCCTGTTTTCTTAGGTATTCTTATTTTAAAAGCATGCTGAATTTTGTAAAATGCTTTCTCTGGGTCTATTGAGAGGATCATGTGGTCTTTGTTTTCACTTCTCTTTATGTGGTGAATTATGTTTAACTAACTTTGCATATGGAACCTGCCTTGCATCACTGGGATAAAGCCCATCTGCTTATGATGAATTACTTTTTTAATGTATAGCTGAATTTCATTTGCTAGGATTTTATTGAGCATTTTTCCATCAATATTCTTTAATGAAATTGGTCTATAGTTTTCTTTTTTTTGATATGTCTTTTCCTGGCTTTAGTATCAGGGCAATATTTGGTTCACAGAAAGATTTGGAGATTTTTCCTTCTTTATCAGTGTTTTGGATAGGTTATTTTGATATTGGTATAAGCTCTCATTGAAGCTTTGATAGAATTCTGGTGTGAAATGGCCTGGTCCAGGACTTTTTAATGTTGAGAGCCTTTTTACTGTTTCAATTTCAGGGCTTGCTCTGTTCCTTAGTACTATCTCAGCATGATTCCAGGAATTGGCTCATTTCTCCCACATTTGCAAATTTCTGGACACAGAGTTCTTTGTAGTATTCGGTGATGATCTTTTGTATCTTCACGGCATCTGTTGCTATTTCCCCCTCTTTCATTTCTTATGGAGCTTATTAAAGATCTTACTTTTCTTTTTCTAGTAAAACTGGACAAAGGTTTATAATTTTTATTAATGTTTTCAAGGAATCAACTTTTTGTTTCATTAATCTTCTGAATGGTTCTTTGTTCTCAATTTCATTTAGTTTTAATCTAATTTTGGTTCTTTCTTTTCTCCTGCTGGGTTTGCGATTGGATTATTCTTCTTTTTCCAGTTTCATGAGATGATTCATTAGGTTTTTTACTTGAACTCTTTCATATCTCTGGATACACAAATTTAATGTGATTAAAGTGCCTTTTAGAACTGCTTTTTCAGTGTCTCACAGATTTTGATAGCTTGTGCTTCATTGTCATTTCGTTCAAGGAATGTAATGATTTCCTTCTTTATCTCCTCCTTGGCCCAGCTATCATTCAGCAAAAGGTTGTTTAATTTTCATAACTTTCTGTGGGAATTGTGTTTCTGTTGACATTGAGTTCTACTTTTATTCTTTTATGGTATGTAAAGATACAAGTTATCGTTTCTATTTTTTTTTTTAATATTTTTTGAGGTTTGACTTGTGTTCCAGGGTATGATTGATATTAGAAAACAATCCATGAGCTGATGAGAAGAATCTATACTTAGGATTGTTGGCAAAAAATAGTCTGCATATGTCTGTTAGGTCCATGTGTTCTAGAATCATGTTTAAGTCTATTGTTTATTTGTTTAGTTTCTGCTTGGGGTATCGTCTGTCTAATTCTGTCAGTAGGGTGTCTGGTGGTCTTCAACCACTAATCTGGCCTTTAACACTCCACTGACAGAATTAGATACTCCAAGCAGACCATAATTCACCCCACTATTATAATATTATAATGTGTGTTCAGATCAAGTGGAGTTCATTTTATAAACCTGGGGCATTAATGTTTGGTATATAAAGATTTAGGATTGAAATGTCTTCTTGTTGCATTTTTCCCTTGTCCAGTACATAGTATTTGTCTTTGTCTTCCTTTACTTTTGTTCCTTTAAAGTCAATTGTATTTGAAAAAAAGATCGTCACTCCTGATTTCTTTTGATTTCTGTTTGCCTGATATATTGCTTTCCACTCTTTATCCTGAGTCTTGATTTGTTCTTGGGTTTTAGATATGTTTCCTGAAGACAGAAAATACCTGGCTTATAGTTTTTAATCTAGTCAGCCAGCCTGTGTCTCTTCAGGGGAGAACACAAAATATCAGGTTTGTTGAGAGAATTGTTAAGTAGGGTGGAGTTCTGTTCACCTTATTGTGTGGAGATCTGTTGCCTTATTTTACCACTTGGGCCTTTGTGGAAGCTAGGCTTTGTGTTTTAGTTCCTTAGTATCTTGACTTTGCTGGTATCCATTGTTTTGATCTGCATATAGTACTTATCTGAGTATTTCCTACAGAGCAGGTCTTATGGTGGCAAATTTCCTCAACGTTTGGTTGTCAGTAAAAGATTTGATTTTTCCATTGAATATGAAACTTAATTTTTCAGGACACAGAATTCTAGGCTGGCAGTTGAATTTGCTTAGAAGACTGAAGGTGGGAACCTAATCCCTTTTAGCTTGTAAAGGTTCGGCTGAAACATCAGATGTCATGCTTATGCCTGGCTACTTGTGAAAGAGAATTTTTTCTTTCATTTTGATTTTGTCCAAATTAATTACAGTATTTCTAGGAGATACTCTATTTGAATTGAGTCAAACTGAATTTCAATATCCATCTACTAGATATATGTCTGAATCTTTGGTGATGCTTGAGAAATATTTAATTATAATGCTATCAACTAGGTCTGCCATGCTATTGGGACTTTCTTCTCTTCCTTCAGAGATACCTATAATTCATATGTTTGCATGCTTCATGCAATCCCATAATTATCTATGATATTTCTCTGCATTTACTCTCTTCTTTTCTGCCTCTTTAGATGAAAAGTTAGCTCCAGAGTCTGTTCTTCAAACTCTGAGATTCTTTCTTCTCAATGGTTTAATCTGCCATGGAAGCTTTCTACTATGTTTTGAAACTCCCAGAATGACTCCTTTGATTCTTTAAACTCCATTATAATTTTGTCCAGGCCCTGGAGACTTTGTCTTATTTTTTATTAACATCTTGGGCCAGTTTTTGGATTTTCTTTTGATGGTTTTCAACTCATCATCATTTTTGCTATCCATAATGTGAATTTCATTTCTTTCATTTCCATTATTTCTTTATAGTTGGAATCTTCTTTGTATTATGATCCCTTGGGAAAGTTAATCTTTTCTGATTCTTCTTGTTGCCAGTGTTTTTTTGATGGTTCCTCCTCATGTGTGGTTCCTTCTTTTTTATTTTCTTTCCCTACTTACTTCTCTCTCTTCCTAATTCCATTTGATCTTCTTTGCCTCTATGCTTTGAATTTGAAATGGCCCTTTGGTACAGGAAACAAAGGGAGAGAAGAGAAGAGAGGAGAAGAGAAGGGAAGGGGAAAGAAAGGACAAGAAGAGAAGAGAAAGAGAGAGAAAAAGAAAGTAATAATAATCAGGTAAAAATTAAAGAAAAAAGAAAATATATCTCTGTATATCTGAAGTTAATGTAATCCTCTTTGGTGCTCTGAAATAAATAACAAAACAAAAGGAAAAAATATATTTTAATTGTAATTGCAATGTATTTAGATGTCTAGAAGAATTAAAGAAAATTTTAGGAAGAACACTAGGTGGTGCTCCAATATTAGGAATAAAACACAGGTTCTTCTGAATGGGGTGGTCTGGGTGTTTTTAAGCTGGTTGCCATGGATATTTGGTCTGGTTTTCCTGTTTTATTCTGGGTGTGGTAGCTGCACAAGTGTTGGAGCTGGGGGTAGGGGACTGGTGCTATAGGCCTGGAAAGTATCTTGGACATTCTAGGGCATCCTTACCAGGTCTGTGGTTGGTCAAGGTGTTATATGACTTTTTTTGAGGTAGGGGACATGCCTAAGTTATCCAAATGGTACCTGGAGATTACAGAGTTCTGCGTGAAAAGTGGGACCTCCTCGATATGGTTCTTGGCACTATGGGATCAAGCAAAAGATAGATGACAGAATTTGGGAGGCAGAACCAAAGCTTACCAGATAGCGAGGCCCTGGAAAGCTGCACCAAGCTGGGCCCATGTGAGTGTCAGCTGACTCCGGGCTTCAGTGACTTCACCCCTGTGACTGGCTATAGTAGGTGGCGGGAAAGAAGGCAGAAGGATTTCCAGCTGACCAGACTCCACACCAGAGCCACCTTGCACATCAATCCCAAAGAAGCCAGAGACAAACTACACTCTGGTTTCTGTGCCTCCAACAGTCCTATGGGTCTCAAATTCTTTCGCATTTCACAGTACACTCTCTGCCTGGAGGAACAGGCCCATCCAGAATTTGGCCAACTCCTGTTACAACCACACGAGGGGCTGTGCAGGTGAAAGAGAGCCTCTGGCAGCCCTAATCCTCCCGGTAGCCCAGGTGTAGGCTCTGTGCCTGGGTCACCGCACTCTCCTGCCTCCGTAGTCTGGGTTGACTTCCCTCCCTTACCGTTTTTGCTTTTGCTGTCCTGTGATGTCACTCTGTGCCTTCTCTGTGCTCTCTCTGGATGGAATAGACAAGGGAGGCCGCTGGTGCCTCCTCTCCCTGACCTTGCGAAGTGTGGCTGGTGAGAAGATGTCTCTAAACTGCCATCTTGGAGCACTGAGAATTTACAGTGATCTGTGAGTTATTACTTCATTGATTTGGGTCTGAGAACGCTAAGAGAAGAAAAGAGGCACAACTTCATAGAAAGATCCTCCAGAGAAAGACTGATCCATACAAACACTGAGAGGCATTCTGTTAGTCTTCAGGTTTGAAGCAATAATAAAAGCACTCAGGCTAATAATTCATTTAGGAATGGGACACATTAAAGCAGCAAACTACAGCATGCCTGTAGTTTCAGATACACAGGACAAGGAGGCAAGAGCATTTTTTGAGGCCAGGAGTTTAAGGCTGCTATGATTGCACCTGTGAATAGCCACTGCACTCCAGCCTGGGCACCATAGGAAGGCTGCACCTCTAAAAAGAATTGAAGAAATAAAAAGAAATTTAAAAAGTGGCAAAAATATTTGAATAAATTTGACAGAAACATCAGAAGATAATCTTGGCATGTCTTGTCATTTTTAGGTTGGTTCAAGGTGGTATATGTCCTCAGATAGCATAGCTGGGAAATGTATAATTAGGACGCTAAGGGGAGGCAAAGGGAGTGTGAAATATATTAAAAGGAAACCAGGAAGGACATTAACAGATGGAGTTTAATCCTGAGCTAGTTGAGGATTTAATACTATCAACAATTAAAACTCAAAAAACTCAAACCTTATATCTCTACCCCAAAACAAAGAGGAAAAAGAAAGAAAAGACGGTACATTTTGGAGAGAAGCAAAGGGGCATCTTAAAAAATTTTAAATGTTAAATACTCTGCTGAATCTACTTGAAAGAAATAGGGAAATAGCAGTGGAAAATAGAACACTAGGGGATATCCTACTAAAATAGAAAAAAATTGTTGAAACAACATACTTCTGCTACTGTTTAAGTAGAAGGCATTCATGGTGTGGAAAGTTAAAAATTTGTTAAAAGGACAATTTTTAAGACATATTTATAGTTGTCTTTGGAATTTCAGGGCACATATTTTAGAAAGATCAGATGTAATTTTGAATCAAGATTCTGCCAGGGATCATTTTCCCGCTGAGGGAAAAAAAAATGTTCTGAGTAGGAAGACATTTTTCTGTAGAAGACAGGTTAAAGTGGGTTAAGAACTCTGTGGAGGAAGAAGAAATAGTAAGGGGTAAAAATCACAGATGATGAAGTAGGAAAATCATTTAAGGCCCTGGTGCTGCAGTCAACACTCTGGTGCAAAAGTCTCTGTGGTAAAACGAGTTTTGTTATTTTGGGAATAACTAAGTAATGGGATTGTGGGATCAAATGGAATAACCATGGGAATAACCTAGTGATGGAATTGTGGGGTCAAATGGAAGTTCAAAAACACACATAGAGGGCAGAACCTGTGGCTCAGTGGGTAGGGCACCGGCCCCATATACCGAGGGTGGAGGGTTCAAACCCAGCCCAGGCCAAACTGCAACAAAAAAATAGTCGGGGCGTTGTGGCGGGTGCCTGTATTCCCAGCTACTTGGGAGACTGAGGCAAGAGAATCACCTAAGCCCAAGAGCTGGAGGTTGCTGTGAGCTGTGATGCCACAGCACCCTAACAAGGGTGATAAAGTGAGACTGTGTCTCTAAACACACTCACACACACACACACACACACACACACAGAGTAAGCAAGGGGGAGGGATAAGAGGGAGAGGGAGACAGAGGAGGGGCAGGGGAGGGAGGGTGATCACCCAATGTGCACAACATAAGGGTGTTCACACCCTGGGTGAAGGACTCAACTACAACTTGAACTTTACCTTAGAAGTAAAAACAATGTAACCTAAAAACTTGTACTCTTACATTAACTTGAAAACAAACAAACAAAATCCCCCAAAGACCAAGGTACTGTGGGCATCACCACTGTAGACTTGCATATCTTACAGCAAAGTGGGTCATCGCAATGTCATTTTCTAGGTAAGGAGGCAGAAAGGATAGGTTGATCCTGCCCCACATTCCTTCCCTAATCCTGAGGTCTGGTAATCCTGGTGACGGAATTAACAACTTGTCCTCTCAGTTGATAATCAAACTCACAGGCTATGAACTCCATCACCTGCATAGGTTAATTGGCACCTTGCTAAGGGTAAACCAACAAGATTCTCTCTTTTTTTTCCCCATTACCATAGTGTCTCTGTGGTCTAAACTACCCTTCAGAAATTTTTGTCAACATTAGTCTGGAGAAATGATAACACTAAAAATGTGATGTTGCTTAGGGACACTTGAGAATCTCCCATGTTTTCTAAATTTTGAGTGTAAAGCTGGTATTGCAATGACAAACCCTTATCCTAGCAATTGATAAAGACTTTTATTAAAAGGGTACATACAATAATAGTAACAATGGTATTCATCATTCTTGCATGGGCTGGGCACTGTTATTCTAAGGCCTTCATTTATAATTTAAAATGTAAATAGATTTGGAGTTCAATTAATTCAACTTTAAAGCCTAAAATTTGGATTTTGCTCATTCTAGACACAACTAGTGAAGAGATTAATTCCCTGAGATCCCGAGAGAACTGTGTGGCTGAGACTGAGCTGAGTAAGAAATTTAGAATGGGGTGGTGCCTGTAGCTCAAGGAGTAGGGCACTAGCCCTGTATACCAGAGGTGGCGGGTTCAAACCTGACCCCAGCCAAAAACTGTGGAAGAAAAAAAAAAAAAAAAGAAAGAAAGAAAAAGAAAAGAAAAGAAATTTAGAATGATAATTTTGGGCTTTCTTGAGATTTTAGTAATTTTGGAGTGAAATCAAATTTGGGACTTTATCTTCTTCCTGCAAATTCATGAAGAGGGTTTAATAGCATTTAAATGTGTTGGATATTTAAATATTTGTGTTCTTGGAAGTATATATTTTCTATTATTGAATTAATTATCAAATTTCTCCTAAGATATATCAATCCTGGCAACAGGGTATAATATTTAGCATGGGGATATTCTAGTCTAGGGAACTGTTTTATTTTATTTTACTTTATTTGCCTGTAGGAGATCATGAACTTGAAATTAATTTTATGTAATGTTTTGACTTAATCTAATATTTTCTTGAGGCAAAAGCTAAATCCACATCCAGTCATCCCAGGATAATACTTACAAAAAAAAAGCTATATCTTGTACAGGGCAATTGTTTTTTGGAAATAGGAATGGGACTAGCCTGAGAGAATAACAGTCTTGTCCACCGAGGGGCACAGCTTTTAATTATTAAGGGTTAATTGTTAAGACCCATAGGTGAAGATAGTAAGATCTGGGGAGTGACAGAATGCAATTTACTTCCTTATAAATCTATTTCCTTAAGAAATCATTTATTTCATTTCCCAGGAGAGACTAGTACTGTGAGGTTAACTTTAGTTTCTCTTCCAAACTCCCAATTTTTTCCTTTGTTAATTGCCTAAAGCAATACACGAGAAAACGAGTTGATCCACAGGATCATGGTTGATGAAACCTGAGTCTCAGTTTTGGGGCACATGTTGCTGCTTTTGTAAATTTTTATAGATCTGTAATTATTTTAGTTTATTTTAGATTTCCCCTCATTTCATGTTTTTTCTGACCATTTTGAGCCAATTAAACATTCAAATCACCATTTTTAACATTAAAACTTGGACGAATTTTAAAAACAAACAGCTGGACATTAGTTGAAAAACTCCAAATATCTGACAGTAGTATACTGACTGGAGCAATATAGTGTTTTGGTTGGAACACTTTTATTTTTATGTATTTAGTTTTTGAGACAATGTCTCACTCTGTTGTCCTGGGTAGAGTGCTGTGGCGTCATAGCTCACAGCAGCCTCAAACTCTTGGGCTCAAGCGATCCTCTTGCCTCAGCCTCCCCAGTAGCTGGGCATGCCAGGATGCCTAGCTCATTTTTCTATTTTTCAGTTAGAGATGGGGTCTCACTCTTGCTCAGGGAGATCTGGAACTCCAGAGCTCAGGGGATCCACCCGCCTTGGCCTCTAAGTGCTAGAATTACAGGCCTGAGCCACTGCCCCTGGCCCATATTGGGAACACTTTTAAATAAAGGTTCTATAATTGATGGACTGCTTACGTAAAACATGATAATTTGCAAAAAACAAATGAAAAGAATATAAACATAGAATTGGTTTTGGAAGTATAAATCAAGATTTTACTAGTGGTAGTATCTGGATGCATGCATTTGTACTTATTTTTATCATAAATTTTTGTATTAAAAATTACATTTGTGCTAAGGAAAATGCAAATGAAATATACTACAATATAAAATAAGTCCCTTTGTAGAATCTGGATGATTTATACTAAAAAATGATAATTCAATTAAATGATAAGCCAATTATTCCTGTTCTGCTTGTTTGACTGTATTTTAATTTTATGTACAGGTGTGAAAAACATTTTGTTTTGTTTCAATTCATTCCTCTTTGTTGGACATTTAATTTAATAATCAAATCTGTATTAGTGAATATTGAAATTGTGCCAAATTACTTCCACTTAAGTAGCTGGGCAATTGCAATGTTTATTAACTCTTGAACTAAAACTAAAAATTTTAAATTTATGAAACTAAAATTAAATGTAGTTTAAAATCAACGTATGTGTGATATTTTAACTCTGAAGAATGCAATTTTATCTTTCTCTTATTTAGATTGCATTTTAGGAACTTATGTCTTGGGGTCATTGTTATGATTTAGAAATTTGTCTCCCCTCAAAGTCATGATGGAATTTAATCCCCAGTGTGACAGTGTAGAGGGATGGGACCTTTAAGAGGGTCAAGAGTCTCTGGTCACATGAATGGCTGAATCAATTTATGGATGAATGGGTTATCATGAGAAAGAGACTGATGTATAATATTTATAAGAAGAGGAAGGGAGACCTGACACATTAGCAAGCTCAACCCATCTGCCATGTCACTCCCTCTGTCTCCTTGGAACGAGCAGAGAGTCCCTGCCAGCAAGAAAGTCCTTTCCAGATGTGGCTCTTTGACCTTGGACTTTTCTGCATCCATAACTGTAATAAATACATTTATTTTCTTTACAGATTACCCACTTTCAGGTATTATTATAAGCGATAGAAAATGGACTAAGTACCAGTAATAATTATTGATTGCAATAATAATTATTGTAATATCTGTCACTACATCAATTGGTCTTTTCTAAAAAAAAAAAAAAAAAAAAAAAAAGATAAGAAACAAACAAACAAACAACCACTTGTCTTCTCCAGCACTTAAGACTGGCATTTTCTTGCAACCTTCTTCATTACTTTAAAACCCTCCCGAGCTATCGTGCTTGTTCTTCTGTATCTTCACAGACTTCTGAGCTGTTACTTTCTTCTGCTGGATCCACCACTTCTGTTTTTCTATCTCCTCATTTCATCCATTTTTCTTTCTCACCTGCTGTTTCCTTCCTTCCCCTGTCTCCTACTCTCCCATGTTCACTTTTTCTTTTTTTTTGGTTCTTTCTCTTTTCTGCTACTTTTCTCTTTCATCTCCTCTTTCTTTTACTCCTACTTTTTTTCACCTCTAAATAGAGACAATCCTTTAATTCCAAACCTCAGTTCTGTTGAATTTTCTCCATATCGAGGGATCCCAAGGTGGGTCCAAAGACGTCTGCAGGTGTCCCTTCTATAACTACGTATGTAGGTTTTCTGCATATACTTCAACCAAAATTTACAATTTACAACAAATATAATGCCTCATGTAGTCGAATGTTTTTATATGAGGGAGACTGGAGAAACAGAGGCAGAGAAGATGTAAGGTAGAGTGATTTGGCCAAAAGCTGAGGGATGTGGGAAGCCCTTGGAAGCTGGAAGAGGCAAGGAAATGTCTTCCCCATAAGGTCCTTCTCCATAAGACCACTCACAGCCATATAAAGACCATCGTCAGACCGGACTCTGGACATGCACCCCGCGTACATGTTAGTACAGTGCACCTAGCTCCTCATGTCGACCACCTTTGCATGTTGACCAGTATGTTATGGTCTCTAAGGTGGTCAATCTACTGTGTTTATTTAATGGAATCCTCCACATAAATGGAGAAAATAAAGCACAGCGATATGGAAAGACAGTGGATGAATCTCACACACATACTTTTGAGTGAGAGGAGCCATTTATAAGAGTCCACGTTGTATGATTCTAGTTCTATAAAGGTCAAGCACAAGTGAGACATTATTTATGATTGTAAAATAGGCATTTTCTCAGGGGTCATATGGACAGGGTAGAGCTGAAGGAAGCCTGCCTGAGTGCTAGAAATTCTCTGTATCTTGATTGGTTCAGAATTATATTGGTCCATACATTTGTAGAAATCCATCACAGTGTAAACGTGGTATCTGTGCCCTTTGTGGGTAAGTGACAACTCATTTAAAAAGTAGATTTAAAAAAGAGACTATTGAGTGGCTTCTGTGGCTCAGTGAGTAGGGTGCCTGCCCCATATACCAAGGGTGGTGAGTTCAAACCCTGCCCTGGCCAAACTGCAGCAACAACAACAAAATAGCTGGGCGTTGTGGTGGGCGCCTGTAGTCCCAGCTACTCGGGAGGCTGAGGCAAGAGAATCGCCTAAGCCCAAGAGCTGGAGGTTGCTGTGAGCTGTGCTACAGCACTCTACTGAGGGCAACAAAGTGAGATTCTGTCTCTAAAAAAAAAAGAGAGAGAGACTATTTTGGCTTGAGTCAGTGCCATTTGGTGGGAGGTGTTGTCATTCAAGGTGTGTCTTTGTTGACAGTGTTTTACAAAAGGGACTGTCTATGAGAGAGAGGGAGCCATGGCCAACGACTGTATTAAATTTTGGAATGAGCAATTTCATGAGCTGAGACAAAGTCTTAGAGCAGTGGAAGAGATTCAAAGACTTCACCATCTTTTGCTTTTAAGAAATATTTGTATCTGTTAAACACACATTCACACACATACATGGAAGCAGAATGTACAAAGCATTGTAAATAGTTATAAACAAAATGCTAAGAATGTTAGAAAGAGGAATAGGTACATTGCTTGCCCAATTGGTTGTTAGCCTGAGTGATATGAGGCAGCAAAACAGAGTGTTATTAGCCAAGTGAAGCAAATAATCTAACTTTTAGGATATTTTCAAATGGGAAGGAACTTACCAAGTCATATAGTATTGTATTATTAAAAACAGTAGTGTAAAAATGATGAAATGCCCACAATACAGTTTCAATAGTTATCAGGGTGCATCCAATCTTGTTTCACCTAAATTTCTACCCATTGTTTACCACATGCATAATTTTTAGCAAATCCCAGACAATATTATCAATTGTCCCAGACAATATTATCAATATTACAATTATCATCTGTAGATATTTCAGTGTGATCTCAAAAGATGAAGTGTCTTTGAAAATCATGACCACAGGGTGGTGCCTGTGGCTCAGTGAATAGGGCACCGGCCCCATATACCTAGGGTGGCAGGTTCAAACCCAGCCCCAGCCAAACAGCAACAAAGAAATAGCCTGGCATTGTGGAAGGCACCTGTAGTCACAGGTACTCTGGAGGCTGAGGCAAAAGAATCACCTAAGCCCAAGAGCTGGAGGTTGCTGTGAGCTGTGACCCCTTGGCACTCTACCGAGGGTGACAAACTGAGACTCTGTCTCTAAAAAAAAAAGAAAAAGAAAATCATGACCACAATTAAACATTACATTTAAATAACTGACAATAGCTTCTAAATGTCAGTTGTCTATTTTATATTTTTTTTTCCATAGACTTTTTCTGTTAAAGAAATTAGGTCATTTGTCTTAGAGAATTACTTAGAACCCAGATTTTTTCTCTCAGTACATGGGTTACACTTTGAGCAACATGGCCAAATTTTATCCAACAAAGCTGCCAGAGATAGAATTTTGCAGTCTGATGGATCTGCAGTGGTGGCTTTGTGGACACTAGTGTTTGTATTTGGCCTGGATGCGTTTTGGACAGCTCGGCAGACATAGAATTGTAGAATCAAAAGGTAATGCATATGAAATTTTCCTGGACATTGCCAAATAATCTTCCATTAGGTTTGTTCTATTTTGCATTCTTACCAACAAAGTTTTAGCAAGCATTTCCCCACAGCTTTGCTAATAGAATAGGCTTGGCTGTCAAACTTTTGGAATTTTCCCTAAAAATTGAGAAATACCATTTTGTGTAGCTTTTATTTGCATTTATCTTTAAATAAGCCAGGTCCAGGTTGAGCATATAGATGGATAAGCCATCTGGACATTAAGAAATGATTCTTGAATAAAAAGCTTTTATAGAGGTGAATAAGCAATAACTAGACTGGAAATCTTTCTTATAGCTGATACCATACTGGGATATTAAATGTTAAAAATGATTTTGAAAGATAAAATATTAAAATACTGCAAATTTAATGTGAGTAGTTTAATCTAATCAATTGCAGTGTATCTGCAAATATTTTGTAGGATAACTTCCACCTGATAACTGTCAATGACAATTTGGGTAAAAGATGCCCTTATAGAGTTGTTACAGATTTTCATGTTTTGAAGCTCAGAGTTTTCTTCATTCCTGATATTTTAACATGGCCCCAGACTTCCTCAATTCAGTTTAGAAAGTCTGTTAACTGTCTAATAATGAGAGATCACCTTAAAATCTAGAATGTGAGAACACACAGAAAGTATTTCTTGCTTTTCTCTGGTCTCAAGAATAAAGGGCTAAAGGCACAATAGAATACTTAATGAACATAAAGGGCCAAGAGGTCAGAAGTAGAAGAAGAAAAACTAGAGGTTGAGAGTTATAGAGTTGGAGTTTGCTGTGAGCTGTGATGCCACAGCACTCTACCAAGGGCAGCATAGTGAGACTGTCTCAAGAAAAAAAAAGTCTCTTACCAAAGGAATGCGTTTTTGGTGTTTCTGTGTGAAAGACTTCTTGTTTGTAGGACATCCACGCTGCACTTAGCCTTTTCTCCCCTTCTTTCCTTTTCTGTTTGCTAAAGCAAGCTGGGTTTTCCTCCCCTTTGGCATGTGGGCCCCATGAGGCCTACAGGAGCCATGTGAGGTCAAATGGAAATCGGGTAGGAAACCGGCAATTTAGGGAAATTTTGTTCACTTAACCAGAAATACCCAGCCACTTATCACCTTCACAGTAGTAGAATTCAGAGTCTAGGTTTGGGTCCAGGAAAAAGGGGTCAAGGCTAGAGCTTGACCTACTTTACTTTGGATAAGGATGTGGTCCAGACGGGATCCCCGAGGACCACAGGTAGGAGCTTGTGTGCTGCTCAAAGGCCGAAGGCCCAGCTCCCCTGAGCCCTGCCTCAGCTTGGGTTTCCAGCCATTGTTTCTCGGTGGAAAGAAAGATAAGTTTACTCCACATGCCTCTCACATGCTGGGTTATGAACCACCTTTTGGGGAGTTGAAAACACCAGGCCACTTTGCTGAGGAAGGTTGTAACCTCTTCAGAGAGGGACTAGGGTAGCAGCCCTTGTAGCCTACAGCTAAGAGGAGTGAGAGTTGTAAGAAACACCTGTATGGCTCGAATGGCGCACCTTGGTGGAGGAGGGGGAGAGATTCTGCTCTCCTACCATGAGAGCTCCCGAGACTAGAGTATCTGTGAGTGGCAGTCTCTACCTCTGTGGTGCAAGTAGCCATGAGATCATCTCTGTAAGTAGCAGCAGGAGTAGGCAGTGGGCAGCACGCTGTCCTACCACGGACCCGCTCACTTTGACTCATTCACTTCTGCTGCCTGCAGAATGCCAGCATGGCGTCTCTCTGCTGAAGCTTACTAAGCTCTGCTAAAGGCTGCTCAGATCGACCCTTCTAAGAAGACTGTTTCTCCCTCAAAGACCATCTCTCTGTCCCTTCTGCTAAAGTAAATAGCCTTCAGGCACCTAAGAGCAATTGTTCCTGAGCAAGATAACAGCATAGCAGTTGCATCGGGAACATAGCTAGATAAGCCAGGAAGGAGACCTGGCCAGTCCCAGGCCCTGATAAGCGGGGACCACGAAAGGCCCCCAACAAACTAGAATGCTGTGCTTAGAGGGCATTACTTCTAGAACGAGACCCTTAAATCTGGATACGTTTGGGGAAATTATTTAAGCTCATTTCATTTAAAATTGTGAATATTAACTGGCTTCCTTATGGCCTCAAAGGTGAGAAAATCCTCTCTGTTCATTCTGCTAAGGTTACATTTCTGTTTTCCTTGGCAGGTGAAGAAAGTGCTTTGAGGAATAAGCACTTTTGTAACCATGAAGTCTTTTCTTGGCAATTAATTAATTATCTGTGCATTTATAGATGTTTTATTATGCAGAGGTATTACTTTCTGTATATAATGTGGTAGCTTATCTTTCATGTTCTTCATACCAGTAAAACATTATTAATGAGTAGCCTTGACACAAAAAGTGTGCTTTATTGTTAAGCAGTTATATAAGAAGTTAGAAATATTATACTTCCACGTACAGCCAATAACACTGTATTTTCTGAAGATGTTTCAGTCTGTTACAACTAGTTCTTAAATTTATAGGAAATTTTAGACCAAGAGTTTATAGTGCACTGAGCTTAATTTTTGTTGTTGTTGTTGTTGTTGTTGTAGAGACAGAGTCTCATTATGTCACCCTGGGTAGAGTGCCATGGCATCACAGCTCGCACAACCTCCAACTCCTGGGCTCAGGTGATTCTCTTGCCTCAGCCTCTGGAGCAGCTGGTTTTATAGGCACCACCACAAGGCAGGGTTATTTTTTTTGTTACAGTTTGGCTGGGCCGGGCTTGAATCCATCACCCTCCACATATGGGGCTGGTGCCTCACTGACTGAGCCATGGGCACTGCCCCACTGAGCTTAAATTTTTTAAGAAAATATTTAAGATTAAGTGCTGTATTTCCAGAGCTAGCAATTCTCTTTATGAAAAAGAAAAAAAAAAAAAAAAAGAAAAGAAAACCCTATTGGATTTGCCAATCACTTTTATTCAATCAGGTAACCTTGTCTAGAAGGCAAGAGGAAAACTGTATACGCCACCACTGGTTCTACATCTGCATGTATATGTGTGTGTAGTTGCACACGTGATGTGCTTTAAATACACACACACACACATATTCACACACACATGCCTGGTATACATGGATGGGTGAACACAATGAAGGCAGAGACGTGTGTGTGTGTGTGTGTGTATACAATTTATACTTACAAACACGAGAATGATTTCAAATCATTGCAGATTTCCAATTTATAATTTCTTGCATGCTATAAGTTGTCATTCTAACCTTAAGTGATAGTCAAGCCTTTACGTTACCCATAAAACAAGTAACTCAATATGATGGGTACTTTTTAGCATACGAATCTTAAGTAAAGTCTAAAGAGCATTAGACGTTGATATTAGCAAACTATACTATAAAAAAAAAAGTTCAGGAAAGTGCCTGTGGCTCAGTGAGTAGGGCGCCGGCCCCATATACTGAGGGTGGCAAGTTCAAACCGGGCCCTGGCCAAACTGCAACAAAAAAATAGCTGAGTGTTGTGGTGGGCGCCTGTAATCCCAGCTTCTTGGGAGGCTGAGGCAAGAGAATCTCCTAGCCTAAGAGCTGGAGGTTGCTGTGAGCTGTGACACCACAGCACCCTACTGAGGGTGACAAAGTGAGACTCTGTCTCAAAAAAAAAAAAAGGTAAGTTTAGAATGTCTGTGAGGAGTGTGTTCATAGCTGGGGCTGCACAGCATATGATTTGAGGATATGAATTTTTGTTTGTTTGTTTTTTTTGAGGATATGAATTCCTGATATAGGCTGCCCGGGCTGAAGTGGCTCTGTCATGTATTAACTGTGTGACCTTGAGAGCTGTAAGACCATGTCTCCCATAGCTAATGTAGCCATAATGATAGCAAGATACCTGAACTCAGTCTGAGCCCTAGAATTCTGTGGGATAATAATTCTAAGAGACAATATTGGAGCCTCTCTAGCCACCTAATCATGAAGAAAATCAGCTCTCAGTGAACTACACACTTCAATTATTTTTTATCATATGCAGTCATAATATAAAAGAATAGTTTATAGAAGTTAGGTTGGAACTGGCAACAGAAGGGAAAATATGGTAATAATGGGAGAAATTGCACTGATTTCTAATTCTGCCACGAAAGATGAAGGACTAATAGAAAAGTCACTCTTCCTTTATGTGACGTGCTGGTAACGTAGCTTTGTATGACCCAGATTCAGCTGCTGTCCACTTGCTGAGTTTCACATGTACTTGTTTAATTTGAACTTTTTATAAGCAAAGTGAAATAAAACTGGAAAGGACCGGCTTGAGCTTGAATTTCACAAGAGGTTGGGGGAATGTGTTTGCAAAACAGAAGGCCAGTGGGTAGTCTCCTGGCCTCAGTCACTCTTGTCTCTCTAGAGACTTTATAGATCGCTGAGGAGTGGAGGTAACACCTGGCGATTCCAATGGAACTGGCCGCTGTTTCCCGAGCAATTCAGTTAAGCTGCCCTCTGCAGAACACCCGTGAAATGATGTACTTTTCTCCTCAGGTTCTTTCTCTATAGAGAATTAAAAGGGAAAAAAAATTATTATATTTCAGATCTTTATAACAAGATCAAATTTTTCTGGCCAATATTTGAACACTGAAAAAAAAATTGTGTAAGTAAAGATTACTCATTTAGCCAGTGTTCTCATTTCAACAATAGTTCATTTCTAGTATTTAATTACACGATGTTCCAGATGATATCATATCATTCCCGTAGAATAGGAGAGGTTTTCCAATCACCGTTTTGAATATTTCATCAACTTAGAGAACAGAACTTTTAGGTTGTGAGCATAATCTAATGTTGTAGGATATCATTTCTGTTTTATTATTTGGACAAAGAAGATGGGAGAATGATCAGGAAAGGAATGTTTGAATAAACATTTAAAATAGTTCAAATGCTCTTATGTCCTTTTATTCATATGACACAGGTTGTAACAAAGTTATTGTATATTTTGTAATATTACTATCCTCAAGGGTTAGAATAAAATACAGACCTTAAAAACTGACATCAGAGAAACAACAGGACTTAAAATGATTTAAGATTCAGACCCCACAAATACAACCATCTCATTTTTGACAACAATATAAAGGGATTTGATTAGGAAAGGGCACTTATTTTTCTTGCTTTTCTTTCTTTTTCTCGTCTTTTTTTCTGAGTGTAAGGGTACTCTTTTCAACAAATGGTGTGGAAGCAATTAAATATCCACAGACAAAAATAATGAACCTTGATCCAAATCTCCTAATTTACCCAGAAACTAACTCTGAAGGCAAAATGGAAAACTGTAACATTTTTAGAAAATAACAAAGGAGAAAACACTTGGAACCCAGGACGTGGTCATGTGTTACTAGACGTGATGCAAAAGTGCCCCCCATAAAAGGAAAAATATCAATAATCTGAACTTAGTCAGAATTAAAACTATTTGCTCTGGGAAATACTCTACTAAGAAAAATAAGAGACATGTGAAGAAACAGTAGCAAATAATTGTAAACTACATATCTGATAGTTGTTAGAATATGCAAGGACTTCCCAAATATTAACAATAAAACAACAATTACAAAACCACAAACAACTAATCCAGTAAGGAAAGGAGATGAAGAAATATTTCACAAAAGTGGATATAAGGATGGCAGATAGGCACATGAAAAATATGTTCAGCATTAAGAGCTATTAAGAAAATACAAATTTATGGCTCAGAACCTGTAGCTCAAGCGGCTAAGGTACCAGCCATATACACCTGAAGCTGGCCGGTTCGATTCCAGCCTGGGCCCGTCAAACAATGACAACTACAACCAAAAAATAGCTGGGCATTGTAGCAGCCACCTGTAGTCCCAGCTACTTGGGAGGCTGAGGCAAGAGAATCACTTGAGCCCAGGAGTTGGAGGTTGCTGTGAGCTGTGATTCCACGGTACTCTACCCAGGGTAATAACTTGAGGATATGTCTAAAAAAAAAAAAAAAAGAAAGAAAAAAAAAGAAAAAGAAATGTATGTATATGTATTTAAACCAAATGAAATATCCCTACATACCTAATATTGAAAGAGCTAAAATAAAAAGTAGCAGTGGTGCAGAGAAACTGGATTTCTCATTCATTGGTGGTGGAAGTGTGACATGCAGGAAGTAGTTTGGCAATCTCTTAAAAATACGAAGCATGCACTTACCAGTGTACAATTCAGCAATTGCATGCTGGGAATTTATTGCAGAGGTGAGGGTAGGAGCGGGGAATTCTGTCCACATAAAAAGCACAATTGTGTGGAATAACTTTATAAGAAATGGCCAGAAACTGTAAACAACCAAAATGTTCCTCATCAAGTGAATGGTTAAACAAAGAGTGTCATACACGCAGTTGGATTTGGATACTATTCAGCAGTAAGGAAAGAGTGAATTACTGATACACATGCCTTGGATAGATCCCAAGGGCATTTTGTGGAGAGGGGGCTGGGGAGAAGCCAAGTTGCTCCGTTCCATTAAGCTATGCATCTGATAAAAGGACATAAAACAATACATACAAATTGTATCAAAGTCAGTGTCTTGGTTTTGATATTATACTGCAGTCATAGATGATGTAACCCCTGGGGGAAGCCAGGGAAGACCACACTGGGGCCATCTTCTTCAGGTGCTTTGCAACTGCCTGTTAACTGCAGTAAAAGGTCTAAGAAAGACACAGCCAATGATAAACATTCCTCCCTTTCTCTGGGCTTTGTTGTATGTGGACAAGATGGGCAGAACTGCGGCAGTAAAATTGTTTCAGGAGACAGAAAGAAAAAAGGTGATATAATAACTATGACAGAATTGGAAACAGGAGATGCTCGACTTCTTGGTGACATCCCTGCATCACTGGGTTAACTAAACTTGAAATGACATAGCAGGCAAATTACTAAGTAAGCTAATATATGACCCCATTCTTTAACACCCCCCAAACAACACTAAACATTTTCTGAAAACTATTACATTCTAACAAAATTTCTTACCCAAATATTTTATCGGGAAGGGAAAACCAAAAATAATAAAAAAAAAAAAAAAGAAAAAAAAATTAACTTTACTGTTTACTCCAGGAAATTTCTGTAAACCAATTTATCTCGGCAAACAATTTGCTCCTCTGGACAAACAATTTGCTCCTCTGGGAAAACAACTCTGCTCAAAGGAAAATAGAAAGCTCACTAGTGCAAACAGCTCTTAAACCATGTAAGATTCTGCTCATCCAAATTCTCACCTCCCTATGCCCTTCAATTATAAATTACTATTTAGGTTGTGTACGCTTCTTTGATCTCCTTTTTGTTGATATGCAGTTGGTAATCCATCAAAGTGTTCTCCCTTATGGTAGAAATTCTGATAACCTTACTATTGTTTTGTTAGCAGTTCTTTTTTGTTGTTGTTTACAACAGTGAGGTTACACTGATTACCTTTGTTAGCTAAATTCCCTCTTATAATTGTGTCCCACTCCCAATAGGTGTGACACACACCATGGCCCCTCCCAACTCCCCTATCCCTCATTCTCCTCTGCCCCCACCATGTATTATTAGCTCATCGGCTGCCTTCATATTAGAATTGAGTACATTGGATTCTTGCTTCTCCATTCTTGTGATGCTTTACTAAGAAGAATGTGTTCGACATCCATTCAGGTTAATACAAAAGATGTAAAGTCTCCATCCCTTTTAATGGCTGAATAGTATTCCATGGTGTACATATACCACAGCTTGTTAATCCATTCCTGGGTTGGTGGTCATTTAGGCTGTGAAAGGATAGAAAAGAGAGAAAGGGATAGAAAATGTATTTTTTAAAAAAGTAACAGCAGAAACTTTTCAAGTTAGAAGGAGTTAGAGAGCAAGATTGAAGATGGCTGTAGGACACCAAATAAGATGAACCCAAAACGATCTCCACCAATGCACACCATAGTTACTTTGGCAAAAGTTAAGGGCAGAGTCTGAAAAGCAGTGAGTGGGGAGGGGAAGGGAACTGGCCCCGGGTAGGGGAATCAGCAGCAGATTATCAGGGGACTTCTCAGCAGAAACCTTGCAGGCCAGAAGCTTTCTTTCTTTCCTTTTAAAATTTATATTTTCATTTTTTTGTCATGTTTCAAAACTATTTTATCAAGTGTGATATTTGTATTTCCCCACTTTCCTACAGAAATAAAGACATATGGAGTTTAAATCATTTGCCTAAAATCATAACCCCCTCCCCACTTTTTCAAAAGAGACAGGGTGTCTGTCACCCTGTGGCCCAGGCTGCAGTGCAGTGCAGTGGCACAATCATAACTTAATATAAACATATATAATATAAACATTTATATAATATAAATGTTTATATAAATATTATAATATAATATAAATATTTATATGTTTATATTATAAACATGTTTATATAATATAAACATATATAAACATATAAACATGTTTATATAATATAAACATATAAAAATATAAACATAACAAAAATGTAACACATTTTTAAAGTAAAGCTTGGCATAATTTGCACACAAACCAAGTGAAAACCAGTAGGATAGAAATTAGGAGAACTATACTGTCTTGGTTGTGAGTGTGTGGGTATGCGTGTGTTATTTTATTTTATTTTATTTATTTTTTTTTGCTGCAAGAAAATAATGCCACTTGTACTTTTTGTTAAAATTCCATATAATTTTCAAATAGAGTATGTTGCATCTAATAAAATATTTCCGTTCTCGTGAGGAAGGCTTGCAGTGCTATAAATTTCCCTCTTAGGACTGCCTTTGCAGTATCCCAGAGGTTCTGATAATTCGTGTCTTCATTGTCATTTTCTTCCAAAAATTTGGCAATTTCCTTCTTGATCTCATCTCTGACCCAGCTATTATTCAGCATAAGGTTATTGAACTTCCATGTTTTTGTATGAGCATGCAGATTCCTGTTGTTACTGAGTTCAACTTTTATTTCATGGTGGTCCGAGAAGATGCAAAGAATAATTTCTATTCCTTTAAATTTACTGAGGTTAGACTTGTGACCTAAGATGTGATCAATTTTGGAGTATGCCCCATAGGCTGATGAGAAGTATGTGTGTTCTGTTTTGCTGGGATGAAATGTTATGTAGATGTCTGCTAAATCCAAATGTTGGATGGTGAGGTTTAAATCTAAAATTTCTTTGCTCACCTTCTTTCTGGAGGATTGATCCAACACTGCCAAGGGAGTGTTGAAATCTCTGACTATTATGGAGCTGGAGAAAATCAAGTTGCTCATGTCTGTTAGAGTTTCTCTTATAAATTGAGGTGCATTCTGGTTGGGTGCATAAAGGTTAATAATTGAAATCTCATCATATTGAGTATTACTCTTAACAAATATGAAGTGACCATTCTTATCCTTCTTTACTTTTGTTGGGTTAAAGCCTATTGTATCTGCAAATAGAATTGTGACACCTGCTTTTTTCTGATTACCATTTGCCTGAAATATAGATGAGCATCCTTTCACCCTGAGTCTATATTTGTCTTTTAAGGTAAGATGTGACTCTTGTATGCAGCAAATATCTGGCCTGAGTTTTTGTAT